>JAJIYU010002199.1:0-31757 GCA_030144865.1 Tinospora cordifolia | reverse complement strand
CCCCCCCTTCCCAATGGACAAACGTGGTCTTGAGTCTTGACCTATCATTTTCTCCATTATGTTGATTTGATGATACTTAGTTAACTCTTTGATCTCTATGTCCTACTCATATTTAATTGATGTAGAGCCCCAATTCATCCACTTTGGTTGCAAAAATTCTTACTTGTTCATTAAAAGTGATCTAGCTCCTAAGATATATGATATTATGAATCTTTTCTTTGACTAGTCTTCTCAATTGAAATCATCAATGAGTTGTCTCCTCTTACTTCACTTGCCTTCGAAAAGCAAGGGAAAGAGATTACATCACTCCCTATGTTTATAGTCGAAATGATGAAGATCCTAAAATCTTAGAGCGGAATGTAAATATTGTGGTGCATCGCATCTTTGTCATTCAAAGAGTAATGGGACTAATAGCTTAAGAGATCAAATTGCAACATGTAAGAAGTACCCCAATAGGGTTTCCTTTCACAGTCAAAAGAATTTTGTCATATTAAACTAATACTACAGAAAAATATAGTAGAAGTAGCAGTACCTTAGCTGCCACTTCTTAGTTTTACAGTCAAGAGCATTGTGGGAATTGCTTGCTTAGATGATAATAAAAGATGAATTGCCCTTGAAGGAAGGTTTTGAGAATATAATTAAGGGTTGGAACCTAAATTTACATTGCCATCATGGGTTACAGTTGGAAAGGATTGAATGAGTCTTTAGTTGAAAGAAAAACAAAAGCTGATTGTTGGAAATCAGCACAAAATTCAAATTACATGATCTTTATTGCTCATTGCATTGATAGAGAGTAGAAGGTGCAAAAAAAGGATGTTAATTTTTTGTCAAATTGAGAGTCATAAAGGAGAGGTTATTGATAAAAAGATTGAGAAATGTGTGATTGAATGGGAGATAGATCGAACCTTCACCATTACTCCGGATAATGCAAGCTCCAATAATACCATAGTGTCTTACTTGGCCATGAACTAAAAAAAATTGGGATTGCTATTAGATGTGAGTATGCATATCAAATGTTGTACATAAATTCTTAACTTAGTAGTAACTAATGGTTTAAAAATTCAAGACCAATCCATACCAAGGATTTGAAATATTGTGGTGTGTGAGATCGTAACCTTCAAAAATTACAAAAATTTAAAACATAAGCAGAAGAAGAATCCTTCCTAACTCTATTTTTGTCTACTTAGATATGCAAATGAGTGGAACTCGGCATACTTGATGTTTGAGGTGGCCTTAAGGTTTCAAAAGACTTTTTTGAAATGTTCCCAAACAAAAACAAAAACAAAAAAAACAAAAAAAGAAAGTGGAGATTACAATGAAGAAGATCATCCTTCTAGTTTAAAATGGACAAGAGGTAATGATTTCTTATGTTTTTTTTAAATACTCTTATGAGATCACTTAGAAATTTGCATGATCTTATATGTAATATCAAACAAAAATATTTTCTAGAGATTTGGTCTATTCATGAGTTGAATACTGCACATATGGCTTCAAGTGATCCATTGTTGAGTTCTTTTGTGCGTAAAATGAAATAAAAATATGACAAGTATAGGGGAAACATGAAAAAAAAAACCTCTCTTGTTGTATGTTGTGTTGTTCAAGATCCAAGGTACAAGTTGGAAACCTTGTTGAGAGATTTTGTAAGCATGTATAGGAATGAGCATGGACATAAATAAGGTGAAAACCATATTAAGGAGATTGTTTCATATATCTATGGTTGACGAACCTGGGAACTGTAGGCATGAAAAAAATGTTGTAAAACTGTAACACCCCAACCCCCGAGACTTTCAATTTGGACTTTACCATAAGGCGGGTCGGGGCAGTGTTACTTTACAATTACATAACTTGACTTTCTATTTCAATTATTTCATGCCTTATTTGTATTTAAGAGTACATAGCTCAATTTAAGAATTTAATAAGACAATAATGGAAGAAATAAAAGAAATTCATAACTTTATTAATTAAATAAAATTGCTTACATAATTCAATCTTGAAGAAAAACTATTACAGCGAAAAATTCAAAACTTTGACAACATGCCCTTACATAGAAATTAGAAACTTTCTAAATAATAAGGAAAAAGAATTTAACTAATATTCATAGTCTTCATGTAATTCAATTTCCTAAAAATTAGAAAGAAGAAGTGAGCACATAGCTCACTGGATCTTTTTCAAAACCACTAAATTACTAATTCAGCATTAATAACACATTCAAATTCAAACACTTGTAAATCATTAGGCATTTCAAACAACATTTTTGTTTATAGTCGTAATTTAGACTGAAAGGGTTTCAAAGCCCTTGTTGTTCTTTATCAAAATACCTCGTTTGAGTGAAAAGACATTTTTTTTGTCAAATTTCATTAGACTTAGGGCCTAAACCATATTCCAAGTATTTTGAGACGTCACCCATGTGAACTAATCACATGTAAAGAACACTCACAGTGACATGAATTCATGGTGTACATGCAAATCTGAAATATATTATTTAAAAAAAATAAATGAAACATATTATTCAAACATAATAAACACACCAAACTGAAATGAAATGTGCATGAACATGGTATTAAACTGAAGAAGTAGAATAGGGGTTTGAGAAATCACTTCCACCTTAAATAAATCTCCTTTGCACACTTCTGAAATCCGTCAGAATTTTGTTACTCCAAAGCTTCTAAACACTCAAGAACTCTCAAGAACACTCAAGAACAGTTCAAGATTACTCAAGAACTGAGGGGATTGCCAAGAAGAAAGTCAGAGAGAGTCAAGAGGGACTAGTATGATCTTAATTTGAAATGAAAAGAATAAGAGCACTAAGGGTCCTTTATATAGAGTTTCAAATAAAAAATTTCTATTTTTATTGGGTTTGGCAGCTCAAATTCAAATAATAGATTTTTAGGGATTTTTTTTTAATTTTTTCGATTTTTTCTTCCTTATTTCGGTTTTTTTCCATTTTCTCCGATTTTCTTTTTTTTTCGATCTTGGAATCACGAATATGGGCCCCACAATTTCGACCCATCGTACGGCGCCTATTCGCGCTTCCACTCGCACGCTAAATTCGTGCGCGAGTTTGGTTTTTTTTCTTTTATATATATATATATATATATATATATATATATATATATATATATATACACCGATTTTTTGGGCACCGATTTTTTTTTTTTTTAATAAATATTTCTATACATGTGTTTCTAAATATATGCTTACACATATACCATTATATATCTATATATATATATATGTTAAGCTTCTATATATATACATATATTATACCATTAAATATATTGACTAATATAATGTTATACAATTATATTATTACACTCATATAATGTTATACTTATATAAGATAATTATAAGTAAATAACATTTTTTATTAAATAACAATGTTATAAATTTAAACGTGTTAATCCTCATTCATTCAATTATGTATATTTATCTATATTCCTATAATATGTGCAATGTATGATATTATTTTAACATCCACACATCTTATATAACAATTTTTTTTTCAACCATAACAAATATTTTATTATATACTTGTATATATAAGGTTTTCTTATTAATTTAATTTTATTTCATACTTTAGAGTATACACCGTTTATATCTAAAAATGTCATTATTTTTCAATTAAAATATTTATTTAAAATTCATACAACATTCATAGGTGTTACAAGAACAACATTCACAAAGTGTTGAAGAGGAGCAAGTGAGTAGAGCTTTACCATTAGACCAACAAAAAAAATTACTGAATCCAGATAAAAAGAACATGTCAAAACTGGATTCCTATCCATAAGAGTCTTTGCAAATGCACCCAAGTCAACATTTTATGCTTTGATGTGGTGGGAGACCAATGCTTATAGATTTAAGTGTCTCTATATCATGCTTAACTTTTTATTGAGAAAGTAGTTTGTAATTTGCATGGAGCTGGAAGTAAGGCATGTAGTTTAACTTGGAATAAGAACATACTATATTTATATGAAACTTGAAGTATTTAACTTAAATTGTGGCATGTATTTCTCAAGACTTGGACTTGAATCCAATCTTTTCATCGTAGGCTTTTTCATCGAGAGGTGTTAATATTCTACATGTGATTCTTAACAGGGATTTTTCTGGATTTTATATGATTATGATAACGTTTTTAGCTCTATGAAAATTTTGCAGGCCTGTAGCAGTCTAGTAGATTAAAATGCATCTAAGTCTTAATCTAAGGCTAGGAAAACGCAAGTTTGTTTATTAGGTTTCGATACGATTCTTGCAAAATATAAATATAAATATATATATATATATATACTGTGGTAAACAGTCAAATGCAACAATAAACGAATAATATATTTCTATACAATCGAGCATCATTGTTCACAATTGACGTTTTGAAGGGAAGTTCGAAAGACTTGCATGCTTTTTGCCTCCTAAGGACGCAATTTTTTTCTAGGACAAAAAGTCCTTTCAATCAGAGTTTTATGGAACTTATACTCATTTGATCCATAATTAAAATTACTAGTAAATGTGAAGTTGCTCCATTGTGATTGCTAAATCTCACCATTATACTAATATTATAATTATGAAAGGTAAGGTGGTAGTTTATTCAATTAAAAATGGGCTATTTTTACTATAAATGTATTGTTTTTTAGTATCATGGAATGAAAATTCGTCGAATTTTGCTGAAATTCGACGAAATAATTCGGATTTTCTGGTTATCAAACCAAAGTTCAATTGTAAAAAAAAAAATTACAAAAATTCGACAAAACTTCAAAGACTTCGACGAAATTCGACAAAACTTCAAAGATTTTGACAAAACTTCGAGAATTTCGACAAAACTTCGAAGATTTTGACGAAATTCGAGAAAAAATTGAAGATTTTGGTGAAATTCGTAGAAAACACAAGTATATAATATATAGCTTAACATGTACAATAAACACTAAATCTTGTTAATATTAAAAGACAAGTTTGAAATCATTGTATGTGTACTTTTATATTTAAAATATATTAATTTACATTTGTTTTCATTATTTGTAATAGAATTTAGCATATTTTTGTATTTACGTAGAATTTTTTGAACTTCTCCAAGTCGTCAATTTTTTATAAAACTTCTTGAATTTTTAGAACTCTTCGAATTAATTTTGATTTTTGAAGGTCGAAGTTTGAGGCAAAGTCAAATTTTCATTCCTTGATATAAATGAGCTTCTCATATATATATAAAGGCTTCAAACAAAAGTGCTCATCTGAAACGAACTATACTTTCAATTAAAATTCACTATTTTCCTAAGGAACATAATTCTAAGAAATAATTTTCCCCTTCTGCAAGGAAACTATATTTAAATTGTCTAAGTAAAAGATACAGAAATGGCAAGTCCCAAAGCCGGGAACAAAAGAAAGTACTTAACCAATTCCTCAACATCCATTGCAACTTGAACAAAATTGAATTAATGTAATAGAAGTTTCAAAGGACATGGAAAAAGGCAATTAGCTCTTTTTGTTGTATGGGCTGCAGTTTGGGAGGCGAGGAACAGCTGTATTTTTCAAAATTCTGTCATTAATGTAAATAGCATAGCGGAGAGATCTCATATTTTGTTCGCTTCATGGGTCTCTTCTGACAAGTTAGGGTTAGGCTACTCTTTTAGCGATTGGGTCACCAAGTGGGCGCCTATTTTGGTTTCTATGTAATAGGGGTTCGGGTGCTCAGGTTTCTTTTTGGTTCTCTTTGTACTTTGCGCTGAGGCGCTGGACATCTCGTCCTTAATATATATTAAGTTTCTTTTCAAAAAAAAAAAAGGACATGGAAAAAGAAAAACAGCAATGCCTAAAAATAAATATATCCTAAGTGACAATATTGCTCCAAATGGAAAACAAATATATTGCACATGCTTTTTCTATTGTTCCTTTCCTTTCCAAATGGAAAACAAAGATATCACATTACTCTTAAACTGAATCAGCAAGGGCAAATTAAAGTCTATATGTGTACTTTCTTCATCTAATTTTAACTGAACATATTTTGGAATAGTACATATTTTAAAACTGCAGGATGAATCTGCACTTGACTTGCTTCTTCTATTTATATTTTAATGGGAGCTATAATGTTCTGCAAAGAAGTTTTCATTCATCACAGGTGCAAACAATATTGTTCGAAACATTGATGAACGAAAACATCTGTGTGGAAAACTACATTGTAGCTCCCATTAGAAAACATGTCAAAGAAACCACAAATATGTCAAATGTAAAATCACCACTGCAAGTTAGCACACATGTTGCTCTTGTTGCACGGTTGCAATTCTTTCAATATTCATAACATCTTAATCAACTAGTTTTGCAAAACCCTATACAAGTATCCATCCCTTGCATGCAATAAGAACAACATTTAATATTAATGGCCTTGAATGGTATTCAACGCTAATAGATTCTTTCTTGCAAATCCTGACATACCATCCCAACCCTCTGAGTGTTGCACCAATATAGTGCTACCATCAACAGGATGACAATGCCACAGAATATTACCATACAACAGTATTCTTAAATGTGAAAACAACCCTTTTATCTTTTGTTTGGGTATTCTTCTGTCACTTCATAATGTAGTTACACAATAAGCCAAGCTCTCCATAGCCTACCTTAGCTATGATTGTTACTTGTCAAACATCACAAGAAACTTGATACTGCCTCTATCATTATTGTGGTCAAAACTCTGTTGCATAAGTTTTCAAAAGCCTTTGATTTTGACTCTTTGTTTCATCCAGAGATCCTAAGTCCATTTTTCTTATGTCCAGTATGCCAAATCGCTTTCTAATATTTTCATCTCCTAGTATCCATGCACCTAGTTGTTGTAAGGATATCTCCCTTTTCGCTAAGGGCCCCGGCACTACATATTGTATGCTACTTATAGCAATTCTTAACACATTCCCCAGTTCCTATCTAGTCTTCAAGATCTATGGGTTTACCCCCACGCTTCAAGTTTCTACAACCATTCAAATTTCAAATTGCTCTTATTGCCATTCATCCATTAGACAAATCTTTTAGCTTTGCACCTTACTCCATCAGGCACATTTGTTTTGAAAACTGTTGATGTCCTCTGAATCAGAATAGCAATAATGAAATTATGAATGCTATTCAAGGACATCAACGGCATGATAATTATGGTAACAACTCAACCAAAAAAAAACACTTGCAAACATGATACTAATTGTCAACACGAATCAAAATTTTGTTTTTGCCAAGATTTTGGTTGCTTTGAAAATTGGAATCAACTTACAAAAACTTAATTTCACAAGGAGCATTTTTATAAAACTTTGTTAAATTAGATAAGTTGTAAAGATTTTTGCATCAATGCTAAAATATCTAACATAATTTGTAATGAATCTCGAAAACTACCATAAATATATGAATATTTATAATGACCAAATTAAATCAATCTAGTTAAGTAGATAAATGAAATTTAAAATGGTCACTTCTGGTCTTGATCTCTTTTCGATGTTTTATTTTCAATTTTGCAATGGCTTGTTCCTAATCCATATAACTTAAAAGTTTGACATTCTATCTTGATCAATTTATTAATTTATTATGAAAAGGTATTGTATTTTCACCTTGTCAAATGGGATTTATATTAAAAAAAAATTGCTTTGGGAACTCTATAAATGCATTTTAAGGTTTTGATATCATTGTAATGTTCTTTCTTTCCGTAACTTATATTTCTCTTGGTTCCATAAAGCACATTCCATAAAATTGCATAATTTTTCAGTTTGGTAGGTTATTTTCTTTATTGTTACGTTGGTTGTTGAAATAAAAGATGGTACATAATTTTCAATGTTTACTTCACCATCAAATTCTAGTGAATTTTGTATCCATGTTTATTGCATTTTCTAATTAAACAAATAAACTTCATCAACTTTTATCAAATCTTTTTCAAGTCCTTGCATTGTTAAAACTACCTGAATCCTTGATGTGACAAAACATAAAAAAGGCCCACAGTCAAAAATTATTTTAGGGTTTTAAGAAAACAAATTTATTGATATTGATAATAGGAAAATCCAACCGATGTTGGGTACATTTCTTGCATTACATGATTACATAAACTGTCAAAGGAGATATAAGCAAGAGGCCCAAATAAGTATTCATCTTGATATGGATATCCCTCTATTCATATGGGAACACCGACACCCATAGTGCAGCTTTGATCTTAATGCTCTACCAAATCTTTTCAGTAGAGTTTCACCTATCCTAAAACACTTTGTTCTTCCTTCTAGCCATATCAGCTAAATAGATATATAGAATGCTATCAATCCCATGGGTTTTATTGTTGGTGAGGATACTATGTGTGATAATGAAAGTAACTCCCTCCAAAGTAGACGGTATCCTATACGAACCACAGAGAATGCAAGACATTTGCTCCAAATTTCCCTAACAACTACACAATCTAAGAATAAATGTTTGATGCTTCCTCGTCATGCACATCGAGCAACACTGTGGGCAGATAATTCAATTTGGAGTCCCCCTCTACAAGAAATCGTGGGTATTATTGCTTCTGTTGGCAACCAACCGTTCGAAAAAACTCATCTTTGTGGGAACCTTGGTTTTCCATATCATATTACATAATAATTTAATGGGAAATAGTATCAGGCATAGGGTCTTGAAGAATCATTTCACAGAGAAATTACCAATTTTACAAAGTGACAAAGATAGAATCTCTCTAGATTGTGATCTCGTACTGATGACAACCTACTCAATGGGCCTGGAATACTCAGAAGTTCTCTGTCCACGATATTTCTTGATAAATAAAAATTCCATGAAATTTGTTGATCCACCTTGTTCTCCATGGTGACAAAATGTGCTCTTGGCCTGTCTTTTATAGTAAGGGGAAACTTTCAGCTAAGGAAGATGTGTCTACCCATGGATCTTCTATCCATGGGTCTTCCTATGACTGAAATTGCAGCCTACTGCCCACCCTTAACTTGTAATATCCTGCCACCTATTCTTCTAAGGAAGATATGAATTTCTATGTGCTATGATATGTCACATTCTTCGCCTTCCTCCTCCTCATCTCAAACTTGAATGTTGAGTTGTTTTAGTAGTAGATATTGCCTATTACCCTAGCCCAAATTGCATTAGGCTCATTTGCGAACCTCCATACCCATTGACCACATTGTGCAACGTTCCTTTTCCAAACATTTCCCATTGGAAGACGCACTGATTCCTACAATTTATGTTGTCTCCCACTTGACTAAGCTTAAAGCCCTTAGTTTCTCTTTCCTTGTCTATAAGAAATCCTTTAATTTCTTTTTAATGGTCTTAGCTACATCTTTTGGAACTCTGAATATCGATAGGTGGCATGCCAATAGAGTCGTTAGCATTGCTCAAATCAAAGTTGGCCCACCCCCACCGGATAGAAATGCCTACTTCCAGCCCTCTAGCATGGAAAAGACTTTGGCAATCACAGGTTCCCATAAACATCTATGATCGGGATTCCCCTCAACGAGAGGCCTAGATAGTTAAATAGTCAAGTACCTACCGAACATCCTACTTAGTCGGCCAACCTTAGTATAAGATCCCTCTCCATATTTATTCCTACATTTTGGCTCTCTTTAGTATTTATTCACAGCCCTAAAATCTCACTCAAGCACTATAAACCCGATATGCAGCAAATATATTGTCTTCTTCTCCTTTCAATGGTAGCAATGTGCCATGAGCACATTGTAAATGTGACATCTCAACCTTCTCTTTTCTTAGGAAGAATCTCTCAATTATCTTTTGACTCCTTGCTTGATTATGCAGCCTACTCATACAATCCGCAATCAAGATAGATAAGAATGGTGTTAGAAATTATTATAGGTTGTGTTTAGTTTATGATTTGAATATAATTTTTTTACGTTCAAAATTTTGCAAACACCAAAAAAACAAAAAAATCAAAACAAACAAAGAAAATGCATTTTTTTAGAAAATGACAAAATGTCTTTCTAAATTTTTGTATTCTATAGTTTTTGAATTAAAAAAAACCCAAACACAACCTTAATTTTTCATATCATTTTTTCAATTAAAAAGTTATTCAATCATTATGCTAATACTTGATGTGTTGTTGCTAAGACATCACTTAGGCTAGGCTATTAAGGCGTCCCCTAAATATCACCTAGGCACCTAGCCCATCACACAAGTGCCTAGGCACCTAAGTACTCTAGAGGTTGTTTGTAACTTTTTAAAGGGATTAAAAGAAATTATTTAAACCCTAATTTAATATAAATAAATAAATAATATATTATCAATTATATGTACATATGTAAGGAACCAATGAATAAATAAATAATTCTTTATGGGCCTCTAAATAAACATCTCATAGTCTACCTTAGACTTGCCTCACCTTATGGAGGTTTACCACATAGCTCTCCCTTTCTGCCTCAACAACACTAGCCCAATAGTACACTACAATGCAATAGCTCCAATTGACAAATGGTTGCAACTTTCACGAACTCTCAAAGTCTCAAATTTATTATGTTCCATCTCCATTTATTCAACATTGCGTTTGACAATCTTCAACTTTCTAGTTATCAACTATAACAAATCATTGGTGCAAAGTTGTAGTATATCTCTATTGGTACTCATCACTATGGTATGAAAATTAGCCAAATTTTACAGAAATTAACCAAATTCATTAGGTAATTTGGACAATTGAAGTGAGGTTCACCGATAATATTAAAATTACAAAATTTCCTCGAAATTTTTGAAAATCTTAGAGAAGTTCACCTAAAATCAAAGTTTCAACAATTTTTGCATTAAAAAAATTCATAAAGGTTGTGGAAAAAGCATTCTTTACGAAAAATTATGTGGTGTACGAAAATTTGTCTGCATAATCATAGAGATTATCATTAAAAAAAAAATCTCTCTCGATAACTGAAGAAGATTAAAGCCAAGATATGTGCAATTGATGAATAGTTTTACAAGAGAAACAAGAATGAGTTGTAACTTGAAGAAGAGACAACAGAGAGAAGAAAAAGAAGAGAAAAATAAGCTAAGACCCTAAGAGGAAAGGCGCTAAGAAAAAAACGAGAAACAAGAACCATCTATCGTAATTGATAGAAAAGATCGAATCTAACTACGCTTGTAGCAACTAGCGAACCAATGATCAATTTTTTTTAAGAAACAGAGATTTATTAATTCAAAGGAAAAATACAACATTAAAAAACAACCCCAAAAACCCTAAAACAAAAGAACCACACCCGCCCAACCCCATTACGTTGCAAAGAATTACAAAATATTCTCCCAACCCCAAAGCCAATCTGAGATGGAGTGCCCAAAAGATAAGGGACTATTGCTGATCCAGATAGACGCAAGTGCTAAAGATTCTTCCCAGATCGAGGTAGGCAAGAGGGCCTTATCTTCAAAGATCCTAACGTTTCTCTCTCTCCATAAAGACCAAATTGTTGTCGAACCAACTATCAATCAAATTAAGGTTTATGTTTGCAAGACCATCATGGTTTGACACTGCATTTCTCTTTTTTCTTTTTTTTTTTTTAACTTTTCTAAGTTGACAAATTTTTACAAAAATTCTTTCTAATTTCTGGAACTTTCAAATTAATCTTAATTTTCAAATGCCGAAGTTTAGGGCAAAGTCGAATTTTCATTCCTTTCTCATCACAAGAAAAGCAATCCTTATCCATCACAAACAACAAACCCCAATAATGGATTTGAAATGTGCAACATGGTCGTAGTGATACTCTCCTTTATAGCCAAAGCTAGTAGAATCCCATTTTGAAGTTGACTTTAGCACCCACTTGTCTAGATTTTTTTTTCTCCTTTACAAACTTTATAACCCTACCACCAGCATATCACATTATCTAGTGGTAATGGTAGAACTACCTACATGGTGTCCAACTTAATGTTTCAATCTCAAATTGAACACAACAAACAAAATTATCATTTAGGTTCAAGAGAGAGTAACTTTTGGATTAGAACTCAACAAGTTTAGTTTGTTTCTTTTTTTTTTTTTCTTTAAACGAAACAGAAAAGGTGAGAGTATATTAAACTATATGAGTGATATATAAGTTTGCTTCTTCAATTGATCAAACCACTTTCTTCATTAATGGTCTACAGAAGCACCAATTTCAAATTTTCAATTCTTTGCTCCAAACTTGATCATGCAAGAGTAAACAATTAATATGGGAATGTAAAATCATGTTATGACTTTAACACATTTCTTTAGCACATTTTTTAACATGTTGCATTCTTTTTCATATTCATTGTAGCTTGCTAGACCTATAGATGCTCCAATTAGAAAGAATGTGCCATCAATAATCTAAAGTAATGCTAGAAGTAAAAGAATACTAAAATAACATGGACAGAGTACGGCAACCTATAACTTAAATGTCCATTAATGCCTTGATAAAGTGAAGTGGAGGAAATATGTTTATATGGATTGTCTCCAACCCCAT
This sequence comes from Tinospora cordifolia, assembly GCA_030144865.1. Classification (NCBI taxonomy): domain Eukaryota; kingdom Viridiplantae; phylum Streptophyta; class Magnoliopsida; order Ranunculales; family Menispermaceae; genus Tinospora; species Tinospora cordifolia. Next base: position 19,359 of record JAJIYU010002199.1, on the reverse strand, counting down.
GTAGTTGGGAAAAGGATTTGGATGAGTTGAATTTAGTTCTATTCATTTGAGCTTGCTCATTAAGTTACATTGTACTTCATAGAATCTTCCATTTGTAAGAACATAATATACAAGATAGAACCTTAAACCAAAGCATCTTCATTGTGGCAAAACAATTATGGAAACTGAGCTATTCCAATTAAGCCTTTTTTTTTATCATGAATAAGCATTCCAAAAGTACTGTTTCAGTAAAAACAAAAGTCAACTATAGCTATAGTTAAGGAAGTAAACAGTGAACTGCCTTACAATTTTTTTTTTTTTAAAAAAAAAAAAACTGTAGCAGCAAACAGAGTAATCCAGACCTAAGAAACTAGCTATTCCAGCTAATCAGTACATATTTGCTTCTAAGTCATCATCCACTAAAATAAACTCTCAGACTAGCCATGTAGAAGCAAGAATCTAACTGTTGTTTTGCAAATAATAGTTCATAATGAATTATATAGAAATTAGACATTATTTTTATTACTCTAATTAATTATTTAGTTCAGATTGTGCTTCAGCAATACTCATTGATATCTCAAATTTTCCAAGAAAAAGACCAAATCCAAAAATTCACAGATTCAAGCAAACCATAAGTAACCAGAACCAAAATAAAAAGGACTTTCACCGTTTCACATGTGATTGGAAAGGCAGTTTTCTTGTTAATCAATTAAAAGTAGTTGGCTAATACATTCTGTTCATATCGAATATAAAAATGATGCAGTAAACTATTGTGCTAATTGGTTAAGAATTGCTCCAAGCAATTATGCTTGAATAGTGTGCTTAAGTATGTGAGTGCCAAAAATTGAATAACCAACAAACTTGACTGGTTTGATAAAGGTTTGGTTGATGATTAACACCTATAATTTTAACACCAAGAAATCATTTAAACATCAAATCCAAAAATACCAACTCCCAAAATTTGATGGCTCATCAATGAAATCCCATTTCTTTAAAATATCAACTCTCAAAAAAACCCAACTCACCCTGCCATTATTTAATACACCATAAAATTTTAGAATGCCATACTTTCATGCATCAAAAGATTTGGAATATGAAAAAACAAAAAAGTTATTGACTCATAGAAGATCTTCATATTGCAACACAACTACTAATTTTTAGAGTAAATTTGAAAAAGTTGGTTATTTTCATAGAGGCCAAAAATGCTACACCCTTTAGCCCTAGCCCAATTCAGTGAATTCTATAATAATCTGGTTTTGTTTCATAGGGAGGTACTTCTTTCGGCTTTAAAATTTTTCATCACCCATAGACAAGTTCAACATACTCCTTTAAGTTATCTCTCATTCTTTTACCTTACATTTATCATTATTTAATAAAAAGGCCACAATACTGAAAAGTATAACATCATGGCATCATGAAGCCATAAATAATTCAACACAATAAACTAATTAATTAATGAAAGACTTCTGCTCAAAATTTCTTTACTGCTAACCTTCATGATGGGAGTCTGGCCTTTAAGCACTATAAAATCTCATAAGATAATATAGACATACAAAAATGTACTCACTTTTTGTTCCAACCCTGCAAAAATAAGAAGGAAAAAAGGAGTACCTTAAAATAAAGACCACTAATAATTCAAAATTTCAAGTTGAGAAATCATAAGATATTGGAAAGGGAAAAAAGAGTATTTTACAAAAAAAAATTGGCAATGCACAAAAATCTCAAGTTGAGAAATTAATAGATAGCGGAAGCAATAACCCAAACATAATAACCCAAAAAAGTACCACATGTCATGCTTTTCATACCAGCCATAGCCACCTTAGTATAATGGCTAAACAATTTAGTATCACCTAAGCTAATTTGGGATCACAATCATGAAATTTAATATTTTCTCACATATTCATGCTCTAAGAGTTGGTGCTAAAAGGGGAAACAGGAAAAAATGTTGCATGTAGTTCAATTTGGAGTGATCAGCCCTCAAGAGAGAGGAATCAAGAATAACTGCTGAAGCTTAACCTTTTTTATTTTCTCAACAATTAGTGAAACTGGAAAGCACCTCATACTAAAAAAATTTAACAAATATTATCTATTTTGTACTACTATTTTAATTGATTCAATTTCAGAAATGAAAGGATTAAAACAAAAAACCTTTTTTGAATAACCTCTTTCTAAAATCATAAAGAGAAGTTTCTAGACTTCACATTTAAGTAAATTGGAAAAATTAAACTAAACTGGGGAATATAATATATGATTTTTTTTAATGAAAAAGCAAAACAATTACCAATTTCAGAAGTGTAAGACTATGTACTTACGAGGTAATGAACATAATATTTGTGGTCATTCTTCAGAAGCTCAACTTTTTGAACCTTAGAAACACAACCAAACAATGGATCAGCTTTCATGCATCAAACAAAATTACTATCCAAAAAATAGAACAATAGCAAATCTAGCAATATAGTCCCAAAAATAGTCAAAAACCAACCAACCAAGAAGATACAACTTCAGGCATTCAAAAACTTAACACCTCAACCTGGAGGAAAACTGAGTTCCAAGTATGATCGATGTTCTTCATTGCCATGCAACCCAATATCAACTAAAAAATAGCCAACAGTTGTATTTCGTGCAGCTAATTAGACTGCTGTTCCACAAAAAGAAGAAGCCAAAGTCGACTACACAAGGCAATGGACAAAAATGGCAATTTTTACACTTATACTAAGTAAAAAAAGAAATCCCTATTCAATGGTGTCTGCTCATTTTTTTAGGATTATAATTTAAATATGCTATTGGTGGCTTTGCATTTGACAATAGACATTTAGCATCAGAATCAAAAGCTTGCAAACACTTCACCCCCTCCCTCTGATAATAAACCTGAGTAGCCAAGATTATAAGATGATCTTGCAGGTCCAAAAGAGCTTTCACTAAAGAGTGACTAAGTGTGAATGAACAGCATGTGCTCCCACATAACCTATTTAAAATTTGGGCGGACCTTGTCTAGATTTTACTCCTTATTTAGAGTACTTCAAAACTTTTTTTTTCTTGTGCGTGCATGGAGAATCCCATGCTCTTCTCTACCTGTGGGGTTTGGTACGCGTAATTGCACCAAATAAAGACTATGTTTAATATTTAAAAAAAAAACAACTAATAAGGAATGACAAGATCGCCTAAACCTGAAAACACCAACAACAGCCGGTCATAGGCAAATTCTTCAATCTCCCATCACCAGAGTGTGTTCAGCACAAAATTTAAAGAGAATTAATTTATTACGATGATTGCAAATAACCAAAAGCAATTCTTGTAGTAAACCAAAATAAAATAAAATTTTGATCCTGAACTCCAGTTCACCAATTCAAGACTAGCCAAGCTAGGACAAACAGACGTCGAAATCGATCAAAGTTTAATCAAATTAGGTATTTGCACACTGGAAGAAACAAAAACTGAACGAAGATCCCCAAAAAAAAAAAAAAAAAAAAAAAGAAAAGACCTTGGCTTCATAGATGCGAGGTCCGTGGTAGGCTAGGACCTTCTCGCCTTCGGCAAAGACGCCGGAATCAGACGAGATATCGGCGTTGGAGTCGCCGTTGTCGGTGGAAGAATCCTCCTTGTCTCCGGTGTTCGAGCTTCCCATGCTATGAGCAACAGATTCGAAATCGAGAAACCGCGCTCCTTGCGTGCGTGCGCGCGAGCTTTAATCGCACGGAGACTGCTTTCGCCCTTGATCGTTCAAACGCTCAGCTGTCGTTTCTACCTTGCCGCCATTTAGATGGTGTTATCAAATGGAAATCGAGTAATCAATCTTTTTACGATCTAACGCATTACGAGGGATTTTTTTTAATATTATAAAAAAATAAATTATTTTTAAAATACATTACCCACCAAATTTATATCCCATATGCTTACCTTTTTACAATAACCCCCCACATATACAAGACATTCGTCATTTTTCTATTTTTTTCATGTAGGAGGTAGTTTTAGCTCAGTGATCTTTTAATTCATAGTAAATAGCGAGTTATTTTTATGAATACAACACTTCAAACACGTTTAAATATCTTTTCTAAACCCTTTAAAATCAACGAACTAAAGTTTTAATACTCCAATCAATTTTTACCCTCATTTAGAACTAAGTTTTTTAATTATCTTTAAAAATTATTAATTTAAAAATATTTAATTACATAAAATTATACCCTATATATCCAATTTGTTACCGTATTTATTCATTTGAAAAATAGTCAAATTTTAATATTTTTTATAAAATTTATTTAGAAAAAAAAACTTATAATACAGAAAAATTTTTTCACATTACAAGATAAGGGCCTTTACAAAAGATATTTACTAGACCTACATAAAACACACATCAATCTTCTATGCAAATAATATCTTTCTCCCCCTGGTCCAAATAATCTTGAGGGTATTCATCCCTTTACTACATGTTTATTTGCTTCCTTCTTCTTGGGCTTCCAATTATCTTCCTAACTAATGAAATGTGACCTTTTCATTTAAATGTTGCTAAGATTCGATAACTTGTTGAATGATAATACCTAAGAATTTTACGAACGCTTACACGTTGCGAGTAAATATAAAATAAAATATTATTTTGTAAAAAATAAAAATTCAAAATAAATTAACAAAAAGAAATAAATAAAATAAAATTAAAATTAAAATTAATAATGTTTAAATAAAAAAGACGAGGTTGGCAAAAAATATAATAAAATAATAATAACAATAATAATAATAATAAACAAAGAGTTAAAATCTTATTTTATTGAAATCTATAAATAGAATTGTGGTTTAAAAAAATAAATGAAAATATTCTGATGCTTGCGAGCGCGTCGACAAAAAAACTATGAAATAAATTAATAAAAAAATAAAATGATAAAACTATATTTTATTTGTGACCTATGGTTTAAAAAAACAAGAATCAAATATTGTCTGATCTAAACAAAAATAAAAATGATGAAAACTTGTTTATTTGATAAAAAAAAAAAAATCAAGATTTGTTTAAGAAATGAAAGTAATATTGATTGACTAGAAGAAAAAAATTATCACATGCTCTGTTTTGGTCGAAAAAATCTGGAAACGTCACGGTTTAAGCAAAAGAAGAATCTAGAAACGTTTGAAGTTTTGGCCGTGATGATTTAACAAAGAGGGATGAAGAATAATCTGAAAAGAAGAAGAACCCGAAAGAAGAATGAAGAAGAGGCAAACCGCGATTTGGGTTTTGCATGGTTGGATTAAACGATGGGAAGAAGAATAAGATGGAAAAAAAAAAAATCTAGTTTTTTTATTGTTGATTGGGGTTTCGTTGATATGAGGCTTTGGTGTTGAGCTGAAATGAAGAAACAAGAAGGAAAGAGGAGGAAGAAGAAAATTTCTAGAAATTTTGTTGATTTTGGTTTGGAGTGTAATGATCAAAAGAAGAGGAAGAAAACCAAATCTGAAATTTCTATTGATGTTGGCCGTGAGGTGCGATTTGAGTGGTCGTGCATCATGAACAGAGGAACGTTGCAGCTGACCGTTCGTGTTGTTGTTGGTTTGGATTGAAACGAAGAACAACAAAAGTTAGGCACGATTTGGGTTTTTTGCTGCTATTGTCGTGTTCAAACGAAGAAGGTGTGTGTTTGCTAGCCGTGAATCACCTTCGAACGAAGAAGGAAAATAGGAAAACCAGCCATTGTTGGTCGTTTGTTGCTATTGGTTGTGGATCAAAACAGAGGAAAGAAGAACATGGCGATGCGATTTAGATGTGCATGAGTGCGTGTTGCTCCTGCCGTTGGACCGTGAATGAAGAAGAAACAGAACGCAAAGAAAAAGGGGCATTTGTGCTTGGGTTCATTTGGGGATTTCAAATCTGAAATGCTACTACGTTTGGGAAGAAGAAGATGCCAATCGTGATTTTGTTCTTTTGCTAATGCTGACCACGTTTGAGCATGAAATCGTGATTTACGTGTGTTGCAGTTGATTTGTGATTTGGGCACGAAGAAGCAGTTGCAGTCTGAGAGACGAACGAAGAAAGTGTTGGTGCGTTGCTGCTAGTGCGCGAAAAAGAAGAGAGAACTGAAGCTACGTTTACTCACACGACGAAGATTAAGAGAGTATATTTTTATATTTTAAATTTTAGATAGTTTAAAATTTATTTTTATTTAATTATAAACGTGAAAAAATAAAATTAGAATTTTGAAACCTTATTTAATACTTTTACAACTAATTTATTCATGCTCGCGGATTTTGGATAAATGTTTGGAATGTTGGATATCAAAGTTCAGGAATTTTGGTGATTCAGAGATTTATTTTTTTAAAAATTTATTAGTTGATTTGCTTGGACGAAAACAAAATATTTATATATATTATTTTGATACGAATAATTTTACATAAAAATAAACATTTTATTTTAAAAATTAATTTAAAGGTTTTCATGTGATAAATTAGTACGTGTTTAGTTCAAATTTTAGATAAAGAAAACTTATTTTAATTAAAATAAGATTTATTGAATTCATTATAAATATATCTTAGATAGTAGAAACTTGAAAAAAAAAATTAAACGTTTTAATTTTATTCTCAAATTAACAGTTTAGGAGTTAAAAACTTTTGTTTGAAAATAATTAATTTCCTTGCAGATAAAAAAAATTAGTAGAGGTAATATTGGAGTTTTTAACATCTATTATTAAATTTAATTTAAGATAGATGAAAAATAAGAAATTTAAAAGACTAAATTTTAGAATTTAATCTTTAGGAGAGTTTTAGAGATACAAATTTTTTAGAATTATTTTGATTATTCGAAAATGAATCTTATGAATTAATTATTACGATTTCGAATTGTAGATTAAAAATCAAGAAGTTGAAAAATACGACAAAGTAGTGCAAAGGATATTCCGAAGATTTAGCTAGGCGTGATTCTAACACTCCGATATTTTGCGAGCGCAATACGTTGTAAGTAAACATGGAATAAAATATTATTTCGAAAAAAAATTAAAATAAAAATGAGAATTTAAAATAAAATAATAATAATATAATAATAATAATAATAATAATAATAATAATAAAGTAAAATAGAATTAGTGTTTATTAAATATATGCTTAGAATTATAGTTTAAAAAATGAATAAAACACTGCGACGCTTGCGAACGCGTCGAGACCTATAAAATAAAATAATAACAAAAAAAAGATAAATGAAGAAATAAATAAATTTTGAAAATTTATTTTTAGAACCAAAGTAAATAGAAATATATATATGATAACAATAGTTGGGTTTAGATTAGTGGAAGTTAAACGAAAAAAAATCGGAAAAGAATTGAAAATTCTGGAAAGTGAAAGAAATGTTTTGGGCGGGGTGTAGCGTTGAAGCTTCTGGATCAAATAAGGCAACAAATGGGTCTCTGAGATGTTGAAGTTGAAGAACCGAAGAAAAAAAAACCGGAAGACGGGATTGGTTCTCTGAGTTGGTGTCCCGGTGATTGGAGAAGAGGAAATCAAAGAAGAGAGATCAACAGCTAGGAATTTGGGGTCCTTTTATGGTTTGTTGATGTGGCTGTTGGTGAAACGAAGAAAAGAAGAGATCTCTGTTGCTGCTGTCTCTATTGCCGTACGAGGGAAGAGGAAGAAGACCAACTCTGCTGGTGCTGCTACGGTTGCTGCTGCTGCTACTCTGGCTCGCTGTTGCACGAATAGAGGAAGGAAAGGGAAATCAAACGAGCGAAGAAGAGCAAGCTGGAATTCTGTTTTTATGGTTCAAATTTCTGGGTAGGGCATCCATTCGGTGTAACAGAAGAGAGCAACTTGAAGTCATGATGGGTGGTGCGATTTGATGCATTTTCTTGGTTTAAACTTCAGTTTGAAGCTTGATTGTGCTCCGTTCTAGTTGGAATTTTGATGTTGGGCGTTGTTGGTTGCTACCGTGATGCAGAGAAAGGGAAACTGAAATGAAGGAGATGGGAAGCTATTGCTGTTGCAGTCTGGGCGTGAAGAAGGAAAACTGAAGCTGCTGCTGGCGTCGTTGCTGTTGCTGCTGCTGGCGTCGCTGTTGCTGCTGCTGCAGAATGAAGTGAAGCAGCTGTGCTGCTGTGAACCACGCACAGAGGAAGGAAGAACGAAGAAGAGGTCGTGCTCTGTTTTGGACTGTAGATGAGAGAAATGAAAACAAGGGGCTTGATGCCTTGTGGAGTTTTAACCTTGTCCGTGAGCTGCAAATTGGAGAAACCAGAAATCTGGTTTTGGTTGTTTGAATTGGTGCATGATAACCGTGGAGCATGATCAGAAAACCAAAAAAAAAAAAAAAATTCTGGCATGGCAATCACGGGTCCATAAAGAACAAGAATTGAAACGTAAATTTTGTGTTGGTGGTGGTGATCTGGTTTTTCAACTTGCGTGTGGACATTAATCGTTTTATGTTGACCGTGATTTGGAGCTCATGAATTGCTTAACGTGCCTTTGTTCAGATGTGAGTTCGTCGTTCGCATCTTTCGCGCGAAAAAGAGGATACGGGTAAAAATTTTAAAATTTTAATTCTAGATAATATGAAATTTATTTTAGTCGATTATAGGTGAAAATAAAAAATAAAAACAAATTTATTTAAAAATTAATTACGAAAATTAGTTTAGAATAATTATTTGGTAATTTAAATTAAATAAATGTAATATTGAAATATTTATTAATTCTTGAACACGAGGATTAATTGGTTTAATAAAATTTAATTAATTAATGTTATAAATTAGTATTTAAAAAATTAAAATAATAAAAAATAATAAAATAATAAAATAGTTTTCTAACACAGTAACAAGAAGTCTTATTTTGTTCGTAACAAATTTACTTATGATATAAATAAATTATTTAAATTTGCGGAGATTTATTGAATAAAAATAAAAAATCAGGGCTTAGTTTAAAATATTAGAAATAAAAGTATTATTTTAAGTAAAATAAGATTTATCGAACATAAGTTATTTGTTTTTTAAAATCCAATTTAAGTATTAATGTTTTAAATTAATTGTTCGGTACTAAATAATTTATTTAAAAATGAATAAGTTATAGAAGCTTAGAAATTAATTATAAAAGTTTTAATTTTAGATTAAGAAATTCTAAGAACTTAGAAATTGTTTTAGCTTAACTATATGAAATTCTAGAATTTAGAATTAACTCGAAAATAGTCTAAGTTGATATTTATACTTCATAATTAATTAGAAAATAATTTAAGGTTAAGAATAATTTTATTAAGTGTTGAATTTCAGATCTTTACATTATAGACTATCAAGTAGCTCGAAGGAAAACAAGAGAGCCCTGAAGAACGATAAAAATTAGGTGGACGTGACTTCCTTGCTCATATGTATTATATGGATTTAAGATTCAAAGCATCTATTTGAATAGTTCTATGTTATTAGAATTTTATTAGGAAATTGATTAAAATTGTTTGGCTCATGTGAATGATGTGTGCTGTATGATGAATTATTTAATCCATACGTAATTAGTTCATGACATGATCTTGCATTTAGATTTACTCAATTATGGCATGCATGACTAGGAAACTGTGTATCTAGATCCTATTGTTTAGTCATGCACTTTATCATGTTAACTTGCAAGCATAGTTTGGATTATATTTTCTAGTATATTATGTGATGCTTGATGTGATTGAGATTGCTTGTAAAATAAAAATAAGACGATGGTCTATTAAGAATCCACGTACCGGTGTTATTGTCAAGCCGCAAGGCGGATCGTAGGTATTCCCACCCAGAGCTGCCTGCAATAGCTCGAAGTCTTTGGAAGACAGTACGAGTCTAGATAAGTACTCTCTCTTAGGCTGTGATACTGAGATATGACTGATTTTAGATGGTACCAGTACCCGAGGCCTCTACGATTATGATTGGATTGGATCATAGGGAATACCGAGAGGCATCTCAATCCTTTTTCGGTCTTAGACTTCGACCAAAACTAAATGAATGTTTGAAACGCCTAATGTTTGAAAGTATTTGTAATGTTTTGGATTGAGTCTGTATAATGCATGTGATGTGTAGGATCGATCCATTGGGCTTTCGAGTTCACTCCCACTTTATTTTTAGGTACATATGGATGTATAGTTTGATAACTTGCATTTGAAGACTCGCACTTTAATTAGACATCTCATTGGGGAGGTAGTCTAGGATAAGTGGCACTGGAGATGGCAATTGTTCAATTTTACTAAAATGATTTTCATGTATTTAATTGATTTAAATTCAGTTAACCAAAGAGTGAGCGATATTTTATTTTTACATTTTGTCTCGATTTTAAATTTTAAAGAATTTCTATTGCATTAATTATGATTGGTATTGCTAAACCGGTGAATGTTTTGAGAAAATTATTTTAATTCTGTTGTTTTATATGAGAAATTTATCTAGACATTGACTTGAGAATGAATTGTTATGAACTTGAATTTGAAGAAAAAGATTTTGATAGAATAAAATTTTAAGTAGTATCTTGATTTTCATTGGACGACGATCCACATGTGAACGAAGGTCCGGTTGAAAATTGGGGTGTTACAGTGATTTTCTTATTCACCCGTATTATATGAATTTTAAATTCAAATAATTTTCATTGAATAGTTTTAGAATATTTAGAAATATATTAGTGAATTTGTTTGAACTTGTTTGGAGTGCTTCAGTGATGTTATGATGAATTATCATTTATTCATTGCATGCATAAATATGAAAAACTACATTTAGGAATCATTCTCTACTTATTTGATTGTCACTTTCATTGCATGCATGGTTAATAATTTTTCTATTATATGTGTGATGTTTTTGGTATGGTTGAATTTGTTTGTAGAACTAAAAATAAGACGAAGGATTATTAAGAATCTATGTAGCAGTGTGATCGACGAGCCTAAGCGGATCGTGGTGGCATCTGCTATATGTCACCACTTAAGATCGACGAGCCACAAGGCGGATTGTAGATATTTCTAATCTTGAGCTGCCTGCGACAGCTAGAAGTCTTTGGGAAGTAATACGAGGTTACAGTAAGTACTATTTCTTTTAGACTGTGATACATTTTGATACCGAGACATGACTGATTTTAGATGGTACTTGAGACCTTCAATGATTAGAAGAGATCACAGGGAATACTGAGAGTTATCTCAACACTCTTTCGGTCTTAGATTACAACCAAATTAGATGAATGTTTGAAATGCCTAATGTTTGGAAGTATTTGTAATAATTTGAATTTTGATCTATATAATGCGTGCGATATGTATGAATGACCCACTGGGCTTTCGAGCTCACTCTATTTTTATTTTTCAAGTATACATGGATGTAGAGTATTTTTCAAGTATACATGGATGTAGAGTATTGTGAAAATTTATTTTGATCTTTTGATTGGAAACCTCATTGTAGAGTATTTCAATGTTTTAATGTAACTATTGAATGATATTATATGTTTAACAGTTATTGTTTTAACATAAGTTTTTTTTGAAGTGATTCCATTGTGTGATTTATGATTTATGATTTACGAGTTTTTGTTTCAGTTTGTTCTGTCTAACTATGGAAATCTGATGAATATAGTGAAAAATTATTTTGATCTTTTGTTTTAGGAAAATGTGTTTTCATATATTTATTTGAGAATATTTATCATGAACTTAAATTTGAAGAAAGAGACTTTGAAATAAATATTTTAAGTAGCATTTCGATTCTCAACGGGAGACGACCTGCACGTGAGGCATCTTCGCCAGAGGGTCCATCTCCGCGTTAGACCCATAGCATGTGATGGGAGGTCTAATTGGGAGTCAGGGTGTTACATGAATAGACCCCCAAATCAAAATTTGGAAGTGTTACTCCTTTTTCAAGTTTTTGGTGAAAACTTATAAACATGTAAACCTGTTTTTGTTCACTATGGACAATCTAGAAAGAGTTTTATTCCAGGACAACTTCCAGCAAGATCTAATTGTTTCCCATAACCCTCCAAAAGTAATAGAATAATTTTTTGACCCCCAAATCAATATTTGGATATATCACTCCTTTTTCAAGCTTTTGATGACAACTTATGAACTTGTAAATCTATTTCTATTCACTATAGGCAATTCGGGAGGGGTTTTCTTACAAGACTACTTTCAGTATATTCTAATTGCCTCCCACGACCATCTGAAAGTGATGTAATGATTTTTCAACCCCAGATCAAAATTTGGAAGTGTTACTCCTCTTTCAAGTTTTTGGTGAAAACTTATGAACGTGTAAACCTATTTCTATTCACTATAGGCAATCTGGGAACAATTTTCTCATAGGACTCTAGCAAGTTCTAATTGCCTCCCATGACACTGCAAAAATGACATAATAAATTTTTGACTTCTGAATCAAAATTTGGATGTGTCACTCATTTTTTAAGTTTTTGGTGAAAACTTATGAATGTGTAAACCTGATTCTATTCACTGCAGGTGATTCAGGAGGAGTTTTCTTAGGGGTTTATTTCTAACAAATTCTAATAATCTCCCACGACCCTCCGGAAGTGACGGAATAATTTTTTGACTCCCGGATCAAAATTTAGATGTATTACTCCTTTTTCAAGTTTTTGGTGAAAACTTATGAACGTGTAAATCTGTTTCTATTCACTGCGGGCAATCCAAGAAGAGTTTTCTCGTAGGACCACTTTTGACATATTTTTATTGCCTCCCATGACCCTTCAAAAGTGATGGAATAATGTTTTGACCCCCGGATTAAAAACTGAAAGTGTCACTCCTTTTTCAAGTTTTTAATGAAAACTTATAAACTTGGCAATCTGTTTCAATTCACTGCGAGCAATACAGGAGAATTTTTCTTGCGAAACCACTTTCAGCAAGTTCTGATTGCCTCTCACGACTCTCTAAAAGTGATGAAATAATTTTTCAACCCCTAGATCAAAATTTTGAAGTATCACTCATTTTCTACGTTTTTGGTGAAAACTTTATGAACGTGTAAACTTGTTTCTATTCACTACGTGCAATCGAGAGGTTTTTTTTTTCATATGACCACTTTTAGCAAATTCTAATGTCTTCTCAGGCCCCCCAAAGTAACAAAATAACTTTTTGACCTTTTGATCAAAATTTGAAAGTGTTACTCCTTATTCAAGTTTTTGGTAAAAACTTATGAACATGTAAAAGTGTTTCTATTCACTGTGGGCAATCCAAGAGGAGTTTTTTGCGAGACCACTTCTAGAATATCTTAATTGCCTCCTAGAACCCTCTGAAAGTTACAGAATAATTTTTCAAGCCTCGAATTAAAATTTGGATGTGTCATTCCCTTTTTAAGGTTTTAGTGAAAACTTATGAACGTATAAATCTATTTATGTTCATTACGGGCAATCTAGGAGACGTTTTCTCACGGAACCACTTCTAGTAAGTTCTAATTGCATCTCACAACCTTTTGGAAGAGACAAAATACTTTTTTGACCCCTGAATCAAAATCTGGAAGTGTCGCTCATTTTTCAAGTTTTTGGTAAAAACTTATAAATTTGGCAACTTGTTTTGTTCACTGTGGGCAATCCGGGAGGAATTTTCTTGCAAAAATATTTCTAGCAAGTTTTAATTGCCTTCCACAACCCCTTGAAAGAAATAGAATAATTTTTCAACCCCCGGATTAAAATTTGGAATTGTCCAACTCCTTTTCAAGTTTTCAGTGAAAACTTATAAACTTGGCAAAAACTTATAAACTTGGCAATCTCCTTCTATTCACTGTGAGTAATCCGAGAGGAGTTTTCATGCAGGACCACTTCCAACAAGTTTTAATTGCCTCCAGTAAGTTTTGAACCCTGGAATCAAAATTTGGAAGTATCACTTCTTTTTCAAGTTTTTGGTGAAAACTTATAAACTTAGCAACTTGATTCTGTTTACTATGGGCAATCCAGGATGGATTTTTTACAGAGACCACTTCCAACGTGTTCTAATTGCCTCCCGTGAACTCTTAGAAGTGACGAAATAATTTCTTGAACCCCAGAACAAAATTTGGAAGTGTCATCCTTTTTCAAGTTTTTGATGAAAACTTATGAGCTTATAAACTTGTTTTTGTTCTTTGCAGGCAATCCTGGAGGAGTTTTCTCCTGAGACTACTTCTAGCATGTTTTAATTGCCTCCTACGAAACCTTGAAAGTGACTAAATATTTTTTGACATTTGGATCAAAATTTGGAAGTGTTACTCCTTTGTCCAGTTTTTAATAAAAATTTATAAACTTGGCAACTCGTTTCTATTCACTACATGCAATCCAAGAGGGATTTTCTCGTGAGACCATTTCCAACATGTTTTAATTGCCTCCCATAACCCTCCAAAATTGACAAAATAATTTTTTGACCTTCGGATCAAAATTTGAATGTGTCACTTATTTCTCAAATTTTCGATGAAAACTTATAAATATGTAAACTTATTTGGGTCTGGGTTGTTACACACTCATTTTTTCAAGTTTTCAATAAAAACTTATGAACTTGTAATCCTATTTCTATTCCAAGAGTTAAAGCGTGAATCATACATTGCCTCTACTAAGAGTTTGATTCATAATGATCTCCTTGAGCTTGTACTAATTCATAAATCTTTAATTTTCTGCAGTGCATAACTAATTGAATTTTGACTTATTTCATTAAAAATCATATTTGAGCATAGAAAAAAAAAATACAATTGAAGATAAGAGTAGAAGAACTTGAAAGCGAAGATTCTATGTGAGGCAACTTTTTTAATAAAATAAAAATCTGGGTGCAAACTCGACTAAAAAAAATCTAGGTGCAAAGCAACACACTACATCAGATAATTTTCTCAAGGGTTGATTTAGACTTGGTGAGTGTCAAGTATCAATGCAAAATGAAAAGAAGAATATCACAGACACAAATCTATATATCTTTGCATATGCATATATGAACGTAAATTTCACCTTCCCAGATTTATGATCAATCCCATTACAACACATGAATCCAATTACCGACATCCCATTAATGGTCCTATAAATAACTAAATCAACCACTTGCTCAATATTGTCAAACATATAACCAAATGTTTGAAATGCAACAAAATCATCCAATTCCTCTTGTTATCATTTGGTTAATGGTGGTTGCTTCAGAATTGGAAATTGGTTTATTGTAATACTCGATAATTTTGTACGAAATTCGATGAACAAAATTAAATAAATCCAACTTTGATATTTTTTAGTATAAATTAGGTATACTCCATGGTATAAAATAAAACAAGTGCAACTTTAAGGTATATGAAATGAATAATAAAAAAAAACAAAAATAGAAATTTGTGTGTGTGTGTGTGTTAAATATGTGTTATATGTGCATAAATATGTGTTAAATATATGTGTATAGAAATTAATTAAGAAATTATATATAAAACGAATTCGCTAAAAAATTGCATGCGCAAAAAAAAAATTACACAATCTACGAATTCGGCAAAATCGTGTGCGCCACAAAAAAAAAAACGAAAGACCAAAAAAGAAAAAAAAAATGAAGAAGATGTGCACAAAAAAAAGAGAAAAACACCCCTAAACCCTAATTCCAACTCTTGTGTGCTGCCTTAAAGAAAAGTGGAAACTTTCCAATGAAAAAAGCCCAAAAATTATGAACCTTCCCTTAGAGGACTCTATATAAACCCCCTCCCCCTCTTATTCTTCTTCATCCTAGCAAGAACTGATAAAGATCATTCTTGTTTTCTCAACCTTCCTCTTGGTACCTAGTTTTCTTTCTTGAGTTGTTCTAAACAACCAGTGGAGGAGCAGTAGTAGAGTGTTGTACAAATCTAGTGTAGGCAGGGAGAAAGATCTGAGAGAAGGCAAAAAATCCAAAATGAAGCGCTTTTGAGCTGAAGATGATTTCCAAGTTTGAATCTATTATTTTGATTTAAATAATACTTGTATGAGTGTTATGCTTTAAATTTCTTATGGTTATACATGTTATGTAGAATATACATGATTAGGTGTATGTAAATAATATGCATGATCTATAATTTTATGTGCCACGTTATAATGTTAATATGCTTAAATCATGCTTGTATTCATTTTCTTACTTGAACGTTACGTTTCACTTTTAACATAAGATTAATAAAGATTACAACCACATATCGACATGATGGTGAATTTTCGTCATGAGTATTCAAATCCGGAGTTGTGAGGTCAATAGAGGATTCAATTCAAATTTGACCCTACTCTACTAGGATGGGTTTGAGTATCAATAATGGACCTATCTCCTTAGGGTTAGAATACTGGTGCATGTTTTCTTCAGTTTTTAATGTCAACTAAAGTATTAAATTGTTTGAATCATCTAATTTTTCTAAGTGATTGATATGCATGCTTTATTTGATCGAAATAATACTTTAAATATTTGGAATGATCCACTGAATTTTTTAGCTCACCCTATTTTTTTTAAACATTTCAGGGAATTAAATTAACAAGGCTACTTGGAGAAAAAAATTAGGTTATTAAATTTCATTGTAAGGCATATTGGCCCAAACTATTTTTACTAAAATTTTGCTGTAACAAAGGTTAAATAAATACCTTTGAATTTTGAATCAATCAATAAATGAGAGATTTATTCATAGTGTAATTACCTTTCATGAAATATATTGTACATAGATTAATGTGCACAGGAAGTCTTAAGTGTTTGAGGCATAGAAAGAAAAAAGGTTAACATGACACGGTAAAAGATATACTAGGTAGAAAATTAGAAAGGTGGTATCAGAGCTCAATTACAAAGGTAGTATCAGAGTTTAGTTAGTAGATATACTAGGTAGAAAATTAGACTGGTCAGGTAAAACCATTATTTAAAATTAATTTAGAGAGTTGTACCTCCTATTTTAGAAAATGAAATTGTTTGGAAAAAATATTTTTAAAAAGATATATATATATATATATTAAACTATTTTTGATTGGATATAAAGATTACAAGTTAAGTTGATAGTAGGTAAGTCTTGTCCCGAGTAAAGCTAAACATTGAATGGGAAATGGGTTATCCCATTTTAAAAAGCACGGTTATTAAGCAGACTTTGGTCTCGCCGCCTCATATGGAGGTTGTTCCACCAACTCATACAAGTAGTCAAAGTTGAAGAACACACTTATTTTTTACAAAATAAAACTAGGAGGCGGTAATTAAGGGCAAAGAACTTACTATAGTTCAAAAGAGATGTCAAAGGTGGTATCGTGAATAAATGAAGGTTGTCGGTTCGACAGAAGAACTTCTCAATCAGGAACTTAACACTTTGTAACACCCTGCCTCCCATGCCCGAGCCCACATCATCCGACGATATTTTTTTTCAATATTTTTGAGTCGTTTGAGAGGTGGGCTTGTGCTACGTTAACCTTTTTCCTTTCTAAGTCTCAAATCCAAGACACTCTTTGTGTACATTAGTCTATGTACAATATAATTCACGAAAGTTGATAACAACATTCTATAAAATAAATCCTTTGCCATTTATTTATTAAAAAATTTAAAGGTAATAATTCAACCTTTATTACAATGAAAAATAATTTAATTTTTTTGGGCCCACACACCCTACAATGAATTAAAATAAAAATTTCTAAATATTTTTCAAGTAGCCTTGTAATTTAATTTCGTCAAATGTTGAAAAAAGATGAGTGAGCTCAAAAACCCAATGAATTATCTCAAATATTTTAATTATTATTTTGACAAAATAAAACATCCGTAGCAACCACTTTTAAAAAATCAAATGATTCAAGCAATAAATTATTTCAGTTGTCATTAAAGACCGAAAAAATAACTCACAACATTCTGATCCTTAGGGAAAGAACTACTATATTAAACTCAAACTCATAGAGTTGATATAGGTCAACTTTGAACCCTTTATTATCTCACAACCCTTGATTAGAATGCTCACAAGGAACATCCACCCCCATGCCAGTACATAGTTAAAATCTTTATTTAATCTTATAGTAAATGTAAAAACATATCATTTAAATATTTATACAGTATTTGAACATGCAAGCATGGTAACAATGCATTATAGATCATGCGTTGTAAACTTAAGCATGCATATTCTATATGACATGCATACAAGATCAAAGTAAAACACCCAAACAAGCTTCATTTGAATCAATATAATAAAGTAAAAAGATGTAGTCATTTCTGTCACACCCCGACCCCCAGACCAGACGTCGTGTCTGTCAATCTGTGGCCCCATTGTCGGGCATCGCGCGGCTCCAAGCTCGGCACGTGGTCCGCCGAGGCCTCGGGCGTGCGACAGATGTCGTCAGTCTATCTTTCTACCTCTATACACGAGGTTTAAATCATTTCTTTAATTTCAAATAATCATTTTGTTCATGCTTCACTAAGCAATTAGTTTCAAATCAAATTCACCGGATGTTCAAAATCATATTTATATTGGAAATCAATATAATAGTAGCGGAAGCATTTCTTTCAGATCAAATCTTTTTAAATCATCGAACACTGTATAGCGTATCATAATTAAAAATCATCAGTTTATCAATCAAGATAAAACAATGTTCAAAATGATAAAAACAGTTCTGTATATACATATACAAAAATATGTCACATGGCCCTCTGGCCCAAGTTCAAAATATACATCATAAAAACTGTACAAAAACGGAGAAACAGTTTAACAAAAATCACTCTCTCTCTCTCTCTCTACATCCTCCAATCTCTAGTCTGCATCCTCATTGAGCGCTGGGCTCATGAGTACTTGTAAAATATAAATGGGGTGAGCTCGAAAGCCCAGTGGATCTCCCCTACACATCAATAGCATTATACAAACGAGCATACGAAACATGCAAACAGTTTCAATCATTAGGGTATTTCAAACACTTAGTCAGTTTATCGGTTGCGCTCTAATATCAGGAATTTACCATCTGATATCAGGAATTAACCGAAAGAGTGAACCATTTTCGGTATCCCAGTTGTGGTCCTGAACACAATCAAGCACGACATCTTTATAACACAGAAGTCTACCTCTGAGACGACGACCCAAGAAGATACTGAAACCAAAGAAAAAATCCTCATGACTTTCCAAATTCGAGGGTCTCATACAGCCGCTCGCAGTTTGGCCTAGTTGGGGATACCCACGATGACGTCCTGGGACATCCGAAGAACCTCGACGCGATGTACCACCATTAATTGCCCGTCACCGCCCTGGTACGTGGAGTTCTTAATAAACCTTTAATGTTCTTTAGTTTTACAATCACAGTTTTCATTCTCCACAGCATACAGACATGCTTATTCAAAATGCTAGTCTAAGTAAATAAAGCAAACAGACATCAAGCTAATCATAGTATCCTGGTACTAGAAAGTAAGTAACCGGACATTAGGATATCATGTTAATCAATCCACCCAAAACATACATTCCTAGCATGATACTAAGTACAGGAATTTAAACATAGATCACATTCTGTATCCTACGTCCGCATAATACTAAAGAGTGAGGAAGAGATAATCAACCCCACCTGTACGTGCCG
>JAJIYU010002198.1:0-31650 GCA_030144865.1 Tinospora cordifolia | reverse complement strand
TAATTTCTATTAAGATTTACCGCTCATGTGATATTTCATTGATCTATTTCTGATATCATGTTGATTGAATGTTTTGGGTTTGAATGCATGATTGCTTCACTAAAATAAGACGAAGGTTTATTAAGAATCCCACATACTAGTACAACAGGCTGCATAGCGTCGTAAATATTCCTGACCCTTAGTGTCGATGGCGAAATTTCATTGTCTTGGGAATCATAAGGAATAGGCTGCATAGCGTTCCTTACCCATGACCGTGACATCTTGGGAATAAAAAAGAATAGGCCGCACGACGTTCCTTTCCTTAGATTTTGCTCGACACTTGATTTGTCTTAGGGATTTGGTAACAGGCTGCATAGCGTTACCTCAGTAATTGGCTGCATAGCATTACTGTCCCTTAGACTGTGATTCACATGTACAGGCCGCATGGCGTGCATGGGGATAAGTAATAGGCTGCATAGCGTTACTTATCTTTGGGTGTTGATGTTCTTGATTTCTTGTTTCTGGCCAAAATGCATGCACTTATTTCCATCCTGGATCACAAAGGAATATTGGGAGTCTAACCAACTCTTTCAGTTTAGGTTACAACAAACAATTTAATGCTTGAAACGCCTAATGTTTGAAAGTGTTTGTAATGTTTTAGATTGGGTCTGTATAATGCCTGTGATGTGTAGGAATGATCCATTGGGCTTTCGAGTTCACCCATTATATTTTTCAGGTACACTTGGACGTAGGATCTAGTGACTTACTCCAGAAGACCTGCATTTTGAATTGGACGCCTTGTGGGGAGGTCATCAGGGATAGGGTACTTGGAGGTTAAGTTTTTATGTATTGTACCAAATTATTTTAATGCATTTACAGTGGTTTAACTTTAGTCGTCTTACTTTTCAATGGCTTTCCTTATTTAATGGTTTTGTCATGAATGAGTAGTTTTAAGGAAATTCCATTGCTTATGACCTATTTGAAAGAACTATTATGATTTTCTATTTTGCACATGATGTTTTTATAGATTTCGACTTGAGAACTAAAGATTTTGAACAGTATTCCGAAGTAAAAGATTTTTATAGAACGAAACTTAATGTAGCATCTCAATTTTCATCGGGCGACAATTCACACGTGATGTAATACGTGAACGGACGTCCAGTCAAAAATTGGGGTGTTACAGTCTGGGTGGTCAACAAAAGAAAGATTTGGATGTCCTATTTGTCGCTTGGATACTTGCTCTGAATGGTTGCGTCATAGTTGAAAATTCTCATACATAGGTCATAGAAGATTTTTAGTTCATGGCCATCTATATCGAGAAAAAGAGCTTGGTTTAATGGTAAACAAGAGCTACGAGGAAAACCAAAAGTGGTTTACAAGTAAAGCAATTCTTGCAGAGGTAGAAAATATTGTAAATGATTGGGAGAAGTGTAAAAAAAGGAAGAGAAAGACAAAAGAGGAGGAACATACATGGAAGAAGAAGTCAACTTTCTTTGAATTGCCATATTAGAAGGTATACTTACAAATTTGTGTCATTGTATTCTAAATTCATTTGTTTTGTGAAATATAATATGGATTTATTCTATTTCATAACATATGAAGTAATTAAGTCAAATTTATGCAGAGCTTGCTTCTATGTCATAATTTGGATGTGATGCACATTGAAAAGAATATATGCGATAGTATTATTCACACATTTCTGGATGTGAAAGGTACATCAGAAGATGGATTCAATGCTTGGAATGCATGAATATTAGGATTGAGTTACATGTTGAGAAGCGAGGAGATCGATTATATTTACCTGCCGCAATGCACACTCTTTCAAAAGAAGATAAACACATTTTTTGCAAAAGATTAGCAAATTTGAAGTTACCTGACGATTATGGGTCTAACATTAAAAATTGTGTGTCGATTAAAAAATGTAAGATACTTGACTTGAAGTCACATTATTATTATTTATTAATGCAACAAACTTTGCCCATTGCTTTGAGAGGAGTTCTACCAAATGGTCCAAGATATGCAATTTTACGACTTTGTAGATTTTTTAATGTACTTTGTGATAAGATCGTTGATCAAAATTTATTATTGGACTTGGATGATTCAATAGCCGAAACTTTGTGCATTTTTGACAGGTTCTTTCCTCCATCTTTTTTTGATATTGTGGTTTACTTAACAGTTCACTTGGGACGAGAAGCTTGTTTGGGTGGACCAATCCAATATCGGTGGATGTATCCATTTGAGAGGTAGAATATGTATCACTTTAATGTGTTTAGCTACTTTATTATATATGTATCTCAGTCCACTGCTCACCAAATAACTGAATATACTAATCTTTGTGATGTTTTAGATTCATGAAAGTGCTAAAGGGCTATGTTAAGAATCATGCACGACCAGAGGGTTGTATAGCTGAACGATATCTTGCTAATGAGTGTACCATTTTTTGTAGCAAATATATAGAGAAAGCATGTGAGGTGGGGATTCGATCGACATGCAATGAAGATGTTGAAAATGAAGATGAAGAAAATGAAATAGAATTGGAGGGCTACCCAATTATTAGTAAAAAGAAAGTTGTGCTTCCGTCTGATATCTTGGATATTGCTCACCGTTATGTTTTATTAAATAGTTTAGAAATTCAACCTTACATAGAGTAAGTATATTGTTCTTATAATCCATATCATAAATTATGAATATCTAAGTGCTTCGTTCAAGTTAGAGCTAACTTTATGTTGTTTATTAGAATGCATTTGAATGAACTTCGACATTCAGATAGAAGATTATTAAGGAATGAACATTTTTTATGTAAAAGACACATGGATGAATTTAATAGATGGATTCGTGATAAGGTAAACATGCATTTCCATTTATCTTAGCAAAGTAGTACTCATTATATTCTTTTTGCTATATGATCAGATTAAGGAGCTTGCTGGACATAACAATGTTTCTAGTAAGCTAACATGGCTCACACTGGGGCCTAGGGAGAAAGTATTATCGTGTTAAGGATATGTAATAAACGGTCTCTGTTTTCATACAAAAGATGCAGAGAAATCTCAACAAAATAGTGGTGTTTCAGTTGAAGCAATAACTCTTTGTAGGTGTAATGCAAAAGATCAATCACAACAATCTGGGGAGGTTACTTATTATGGAGTCTTAAGATATATCATAATTCTTGATTATCATACATTTCATGTGCTTATTTTTAAATGTGATTGGGCTAATATTGTCAATGGTGTCAAGAAAGAAGAAGGATTTACATTAGTCAATTTTCATGAGGGGCAATCTCAATTTGATAAGGATCTATTTATTCTTACATCAAAAGCAAGGCAAGTTTTCTATTTTAGAGAAAATAAAACATCTAACTGGTATGTCGTTTTGAGAGCTCCTCCAAGAGATTTTCATGAGTTACAAGGATATGGGGAAAGTATAAACTTGACACATGAGCCTATGAACATGCCAACATTTGGAGATGGAAACGTGGAACACTGTGCGCTAGGATTGACCTAAATGGCACTATTTTGTGAATAATGCAAGCATTAAGTTCTATACTATAACTCATTATTCATTTTTCTTGGTTGAATTTTGTGATATGATAGTTATTTATTGTATCTAAAGTAATTAGTTAATTCCTTTTCATTTTGTATCAATAGGCATATTATATCTTCTATAGCCACTATGACAAAAAAGAAGACTTTAGAAGCGAGTGAAGTAAGTATTCACTTTTCAGTTAATATTCTTTTCCTCAGGGCTACTATTCTTCTTTTTTAGTATAAGGTATCTACTCTTTCGCGTTCATGATTTATAATGTTTGTTGATTACTAATATTATAGCTTTTGCTTTAAAATAAACAATGTTGATTACTATTATAGCTTTTGGTTTAAGATTAATAAACAGTGTGAAATTTCATCTCTAGCTTTCACGTATATATATATATATGCTTTAATTTTAAGAAAAATTAATATATAATTAGGTTTAGGTGTCCAATCCCCTAGTGGGGCTAAGTGTTCTATGGATCATTTAAAACTATGCATAGTATCCTTTTTTGTTTTGTTCTTATATACCTTTGTTAGATAAATATTAAGTTGTTTGAACTATTACAGTTGCTCTTTAATTAGCTCTTATTCTTATTTGTTTTAAAAAATTAATCTAATTAACTTCATTTGTTTTTTGATGTAGGTATATATATAAAGATTGGAACAATGGAGAACTTGAGTTTATATGCTTGGATTGTGTATTAAGATGAGACGTGGTGATCCTTCAAGAAGAATTTTTGCTTAAGAACTTTTTTATTTTTGTTTATTAGGATTAATTAATAACGATAAGTAGTGTAATAATAATTATATTACACTTTTTGATAGATTCTATATATATGTTTGACATTATAAATTTTTTTATTCTTACGTGATACTAAATGGGCCATTTGAAATGATAGAACAAATGTCTAATAATATTTATTTAATATTATGAATTTGATACAGGTAAATATATGCAATATATATTGTATTAAAATAATTTTACCATTAAAAAATTGAAACATATGACAATGTTTAGTTTTCGTTGTAAGATACATGATATAACAACGTGCAGACAGTTGTTGTTGAAAGGTTAAAAGGGTAAGGTTTTTTACAACATTCGCCCGTCGTTACAACACATCTACAACAACAGGCATTATGACCATTGTCGAATATGTGTTAAAAGATCGAAGCATTTAACAATGTGCGAACGTTGTTGTAGCCTCAGCTTTAGAACGATACACAACGCATTACAACAACATGCATATGACCGTTGTTAAAGGTTAGGTTTTCCACAACGTGCGTTTGTTGTTATAACATCTCTACAACAATAGACATTGTAACCGTTGTCGAATATGTGTTAAAAGACTGAATCATTTATAAACGGGCGAACGTTGTCATAACCTCACTATCAGATCGATATACAACGTTTTACAACAACAGGCTTGTGACTGTTGTTAAAAGTAGTCGGTCGTTTAACAACACCCTGATCGACAACATCACCATGAACATTATCATATGGGTATAATAAGGAACATTACATGTTGTTGTAGGTGTGATTTCTTGTAGTGTTTGATCACTCAAAGATCTTATTTGGGTACAAGGGGAGTTGATCCAATCCTCTAACGCTGCACTACATTTAAGGATAGATGGAATTGTAGCTAATATGCAGAAACCAACCCCTTCTACAACTCTTGCTCCACCCGTAGTCGAGCTAGCTGATGAGGGGGATGATGATGAGTCTGAAGAATATGTTGAGGCTCTTCGTAAGCACCGCAAAAAAGGACAGAGGAGAAAGATTTCTCATGAGAGATTATTAAGAAGTTTGTAGATATGAAACCCCAGTCATATTGGGGTGGCATTAATCTGGAGCAAGCAAAGGACTAACTATTGAATGTTGAAAAAAAATAGCATAATCTATGAAGCTATTTGAAGAGAATCAGGTATTGTTCTCTACATATACATTAGAAGGTGATGCCACTAGATGGTGGTTGTTAGTTCTGGCTATAGAACACTCGGTTGAGACTTGGGCAAAGTTTAGAGAACTATTTTTGGAGGTTTTTGTTCTTGCTTCTGCCAGAGAGCACAAGAAGATGAAGTTCTTAGCCTTGCGATAGGCAAAATGATAGTCTAAGAGTAAACTTATAGATTCATGCATTTAGAGTCTTATGCTTCAAGGCTTGTGTTTAATAAAGCAGAGAGGGCTGGATTTTATTGTCAAGGGTTAAATAGTGATATCTGATGGGTGATACACGGTTATAGTCTAGAGTTGCTGAAGTGTCGAGCTTTGAAATATGAGACAAATAGTAAGGTTGAACTAGTACAGTTGCAGATTGTCCCAAGCAATTCCATGGATACTTCAACACTAACTGCTAGTTACCAAGGTCAGTAGCAGATAGACGTTACAGGAAGAGGAAATTTGTTTTGGGATTGACTAGTACCACTTAGACCCATTCTACAATGACAATGGTGGTTGTTGTCACTCCCATCCAAACATTTGAGCCACAAGTGGCAGTATAGTTTAGAGGCGGAGCCCAAGGTAGGGGAGGCAAAGGCCTACAGTACAGATCATCAACACCGGAAGTAGAGATGGGCCATCTAATACAAATAGGGAAAGTACTATAAAGACAACCATTCACATGTTATTAGTGTGGACAGATTGGACACAAGAGATTGGAGTGCCCTACCTTATTAGTTCGGTCGATCGTCCAGTAGCAATCTAGAAAGAAACAACATGCAATCACACAGCTTGATCCAAAGTCTACCAAGAACGTATCGTCTCTATTTTAGATTTTAATTTATACGTGTTGGTTGATATTGGCTCCGCTTTATTAATTATATTTGGACCTACTATTGATAGGTTAAAACTTAAACTAGTTAGGGCATCCACTTGGCTTGTATTAACTATTGTTGCCGGGAACATATTTACCCGAATATGATTTGTGAGCATTGTGTGATACATGTTGGTGACATAGATATAGTAGTAGATCTGCGAGTATTAAAGTTTTTGGAGTTTGATGCCATTCTAGGTATGGACTGGCTAGCTGCTTATCACACTTATGTTGATTGTCATGCTAACATGTAGTATTTCAGATCTCGAATTGACCTGTAGTGGTGTTCCAGGGTAAAGGTTTAGATAAACCTAGCACTCAGCTCAAATTAGTGACATCATAGGAGATTTCGTGCCTCGATGAGTGTGGCATGTGAGTTCCCTAACATATTCCTTGATGATCTTATTGACTTGCCTCCTAAGCAAGAGATCTATTTTGTCATTGAGTTGGTATCGGGGATTGAACCAATTTTAATAGCTCCTTACCATATAACGTCTAAGGAGTTACAAGAGTTGAAGGTTCAGCTAGAAAAATTACAAGACAAGGGTTTTATTTTACCTATCACCCTGGGGAGCTCTTGTGTTGTTTGTAAGAAAGAAAGATGGGAGTCTTCGCTTGTACATCGACAATAGATAGTTGAATATGGTGACTATAAAGAATAAATACCCCCTTCCTTAGATCGATGGTTTGTTTGATTAGTTGAAGGGTGCAAGAGTATTCTCGAAGATTGATTTGCATTCAAGGTACCATCAGCTACGTGTTAGGGAAGAAGATACACCAAAGATAGGTTTTCAGATTCGCTACGGGTACTATCAATTCCTAATTATGCCATATGGCTTGACGAATACCCAAATGATGTTTATGAATTTGATGTAGCGGGTGTTCATGCCATATCTTGATCAATTTGTGATAATATTCATTGATGATATTTTGATCTACACATGGTCTAAAGATGTAACACCCCAACCCCCACATTCATTGAGCATTGGACATAACCACCATCTTTTGACAGTGGACTTAACCATTTGGCGAGTTGGGTCATATTACTTTACAAGTGACACACACTTGACTTTCTATTTTTCAATACCTCATGCCTTAGAATAGATTCAAGAATACAAATATGTAATAGCCCAAATTTTTGTAACGCGAGCACATTGCAATGGAATTTAAAAATATATATAATTGTTTTTTTCTAAGTGAATTAAATAAAAATGTTTCATATATATATATATATATATATATATATATATGTATGTATGTATGTATTTATATGCATACATGATTTTGAATATCATATGGTAGATGGAATAAATAAATAAATAATGGTTTGTTTTCAAAAAAAAAATGAAATGAATAAAACAAGTGAAATGAACTCTTGTATGTTGATATATATAAAGGGAGTTGTTCAATGTGTTAGGATCACACAAACCAAGCATTCAAGACTTACAAAAAAAAATAGAGAACTCATTCTCCTTCCTTTCTTCATCTAAGCTTAAAAAAAAAAAAAAAAAAAAAAAAACAGATCTCGTTGGATCTGGTTCTGTAACTGTTCATCATCTTGGATCTTCAATCTTGCCGGATCTACACAAACCGGTCAAAATCTGTGTTAGCTCAAGCATCAACCTCCTCCTCGAGCTTAAAGCCAGCCATGATCTGAAGGAGTTTCAAATCTGAAGGAGGACAGATCTGCAACATCAAAACCAGTTGTGATCTGGTTCAAATCACACTGGATTTGAGGCAAAACCAATCACTGTTTTGGATTTGCAAAGCTAGCCACTGGTCTGGTTCGAATCTACAAAAAAATCAGCCCTCAATACACCCTCAAAATAGCTGGATCTATCCTCCGCACCATCAAAAACCATAGCTACAAGCTCAACATCGTCGGATTTGCTGTTGTCCACCCTTTTCTTTTTCTTGCTGTCGTTCTATTCATGTGCATTCTTGAACCGCAAAGACAAAGAACACCAGATTGGTGTGTGCTGTCCGCCATTGCCACTCTTCACCGTCAGCTCACCTCTGTTTTAGGTGTTGCTGCTGCTGCACTCAACTACCCATTCCATTTAACCTGTGAAGAAGAAGACAGATTGAGGAAGAGAGCTGCAACCTTCGTTCTCATTGCTGCTCACCGTGGAAGAAGAAGGAGCAAGCTGCAGCTGCTTGCAAACTGTGGTGGACTGAGCTGTTGCAGCTCACTGTGGAGGAAGAATAGAGCTACAAAGCTCTGTTTTCATTGCTGGTACATCCTGGTGCGTCTTCCGTTGTGCATTTCCAACTGTTGTAGTTCACCACTCTCAGCTGCCGTTTGATCTGAGGTGCAGGAACGTGCAGAACGCCTCAGCTCGTTGGGCCGCTGCTAGTGCTTCTTCAGTTGGGCGTCTTCCTATTGTTGTTGTCCACCGTAGTACCGCTGCTAGTGCATTTGCTGGTGCATGAAGAGTGTTTCCAGATCTGGTCCATGTGTGTGATGCTTATAGATCTGTTGGATCTAGTTGTTGTGTGTGAGTGTGATTTGCTCGGCTGCTTGCTGTTCTCCATTGCCACTCCTCACCATCAGCTCACCTCCATTCTCGTTGCCACTGCTGCATCCGTTAGCCCCTGCATTTGATCCGTGAAGAACCTTTAGTAGCAGAAAATTTCTTAGGTTGGATTTTTGCACAGAAAATTTTTCAAAGTAAAAATCAGAATTTCAATTGTTCATTTGAGAAATTTTTGAGAGAGTTTTGGAACATTGAAATGTGAAGAACGAGTTTTCGAAAGTGGGTTTCGACGTTCGAAATGCTTTTGGAATTTTGGTGAGCTCTATTTCGCTCTCTAATAGTTGTTTTAGATAATTTGTGTTAATGTTTTTGAGAAATTAAAAATTTATGTTTGGATTCACAACAAATTTGGGCATCGAAGAGTTGTGTCGACGAGGAACGAAAAGGGGTTTTCAGAGTAGGAAGGTATAAAATATATTTTTACTTTAATTTTGAGATTGCAATTAGTCTTGAATGAATTAATTGGATTATTTAGATTATATGCAATGTGAAGAACAATACTAAATGTTGAAGCAGATCAAAAACAAAAATAGAGAATTTTGGGGATCTTTTAGTTGTAAGTTATATGCTCTAAATTCATGTTTCCTTAAAAATGATTTTTTATTCATGATTATGGAATTACTAAATTGATGTGGATGATAATGATTATCGAAGTTTAGAAAATTTATTATTTTGTGATTTTTGATGCGCGAAGTGAAGTTTAGGAAACTTATTACTTCAGTGATTTTTGATGTGTGAAGTGAAGTTTAGGAAGTTTATTATTTATGTGATTTTTGGTGCATGAAATCAAGTTTAGGAAACCTCATTTTAATAGGAAGTGATTTAACTGAATATGAATGAACTGCTTTTAAAAATTTATTTAATTGATATTGATTTCTATTTTCAGAATAACAGTTTAGGAACTGAAAATATTTGCTCTAATATTGTTGAGAGAAATATAATCCTATAAATCTGAAACCCCTGAGTTGATATTAGTGGGAATAAATTATTTCCAAAGAATACGTACGAAGGATTGGATTTGAAGGCTTAAAAATAATTTCAGGCGACGATTAATATTTTAGGAGATTAGCGCAGATTTTAGATTAAGAAGTCTTATTTTGTTCGTAATAGAGTTATTTTTAATACGAATGGATGATTCTAATATATATATATATATATATATATATATATATATATAAAGGGGAAATTATATAAACTTAAGAAGATTTTCAAATAAAAATGAATGTGAATAGGAGGAACTTGGGAATAAATTAATAATTTTTCTTGATTTAATTTTAGATCAAGGATATTGGAGGCGACGCGGAGGCACGGGCAACGCGGAGGCACGGGCGACGCCGAGGCGCGAGCGACTCCAGAAAAAAAAATTATTAAGGTGGGTGTGATTACTACACTCTCTATTATTATTTGGATTTTAAATATAAAACATGATAGTTGTTTTTATTCTTGTACTTAGTATCCTGTTAGGAATGTGTGAATTGATTGGAATGATTGCCATGATATCATGACGTCCGGTTATGTGCTTTCTAGAGATAAGATTGCTTGAATGATCATATGATTTTAATTGCATAGGTTAGTACATGTTATGCTGATATGGATTGAAAACCTTGTTCGTGAAACTAAAGAAGATTAAATTACGACAAAAGAACCACGTACCGGTGCGGTGACCGGCCTTAGGGTGTCATCGTGGGTGTCCTCATCGAGACTGGTTGCGGGCTGAGTGTCACTTTAGACCTTACGCCCTGCCAGGGTCCCGAAAGGTAACCGGCCTTCGGGCGGTACCTCCGGATTCGCTCCCAAACCACGAAGGGGACATCGAGGCCACAAACCTTTCGGTCTTAACTACGACAAAAAACAAATAAGTGTTTGAAACGCCCTAATGTAATGAAAGTGTTTGCATGTTTTGTATTTTGCTCTGAATAATGCTAGTGATGTGCGGTATGATCCACTAGGCTCTCGAGCTCACCCCCTTTCTTTTCAGGTGATTTTTGAGATAGCGCGAGTCGACAGACCTCGCAGAGGACTCGGTTGTTTTGAAACCTCACCGAAGAGGTTGATAGTCTTTGCTGCACATTGTATTTTTGTATTTGACTGAGCTGGGCATGTGCCCCTTTCCTTTCATTTCATTTCCTTTTGTTTTAAACATTTTTCATGTGATTAAATGTTTTGGGATTATTTTGGAGATTTTTTAAGTTGTTTAAATTTGAATTCAATGTCTTTATTTCATTTAAAATTGCACCTATCCATTTTATTTATTTAGAAGTTTATTTCAAAAAAATTGGTGCCTATTTAAATGAATTTAATTTCTTGAAAGAGATAGAAAGAACGAGAAACACAATCTGAGAATAGATTTAATAAGTAATTGTTGTAGCGTTCCGACTCTCGGCGGACGATGCGGCGGCGGCTTCCCAGTCGAACGGGCGCGCCTTCTGAGCGAGCGCAGCCCGAGGGAACCCGCGGGAGGGCCGGGGTGTTACAAAATATCATTCAAAAAAATTAAGGCAATTAGAGATAAAGAAAAATCTAACTTCTTTATTAATAAAAAGAAAGTACATAACTTTATAATGTAAACTATTACATTGTTGATCAAATAAACTCATAACCTCTAAAATAAAATTCCAACATAAGACTTATTCAAAATTGGGCAACATACCCTTACATTAAAAAGAAACCTTAAAAAAATAGAAACTTGCTAAACTAGAAACTATTCAAATTTCTATGGTCTTCATAGTTTAATTTCCTGAAAAAAAAAAAGAGGAAGGGGTGAGCACAAAGCTCAGTGGATCCTTTTCAAACAACCATTTTTCAAATCCAAAACTATTACAAATTTATATTTCAAACACTTGCATACATTAGGCGTTTCAAGCATCCATTTGTTTAAAGTTGAGATTTTAGACCAAAAGGATTTTAAAGCCCTTGATGTTCTTAACAAAGTACCTCCTTAAAGTGAAATATGGCCTTTCTTAGCCAATTTCATTGGACTTTTGGACTTCAAGGGACATTATCCACCAACCAAGTACTTTGGTCTTAAAACCATATGAACTAATCATATGAAAAGAACATTCATAGCAACCCACATGTGTGCTATGATGGTACGTGGTTATTATCACCATCATCTTTGTTAAATCATACATTCTTGAATCATAAGATAAATTTCAGAACATGAAACTAAAATAAATAAATTCAGCATATGATCAAACTAAAAATTTAATCATGGAACATTCAAAATCATGCATCATATTTTGAAATAAAGCCTAAGCATGAGACTATACATGGCATGATTGTTATGCACGCATAAATTCGAACAATAATCAAATCTAAAACTAAAATATATTTTAGAATACTTAAACTAAAATTATTCTTCATTTCAAAGCCAAACAACCAATGAACATGCAAGAACTTTGAATAAGAAAAAGGAGTGATAGAAAAATCACTTCCACCTTGAGATGTAGGTTCCCCCAAAGTTTGGACAAAAGCTCCCAATGTTTAAGCACTAAGAAAATCACCCAAGAAGGACCTCCAAACCAAAAACTTCTTACACTCAAGAGGGAAAAGAATGGTGAGAAGGGGAGCCAAGAAGAGGGCTTAGAGAACAAGATGACAATTCAACTCTTGTTTCTTGGGATGAGATGAATTGGGAACATGGGGGGTGTTTATATAGAGTTCAAAAGGGTAGAGAATGGCGAATTTGTGGTGTCATCTTGTGGAAAACTTGCCAATTCTTCAAAATTTCGTGCCCCCTAAGCATAGGAGATTCGAAAGTGAATTTTTTGGAAATTTTTGGGAATTTAAAAACCAATTTTCAGATTTTTAAAGCATTTATCTTGGATTTGTTCAGATTTTTGGTTTTTTTTATCGAAGCATTAAATCTGGATGCTAGAATTGTCCTCGAGACACGCACATCGCGATCAATGAATTCAGGTTCTATCTAGACCGTTGGATTTTCCTCGATCGTGCGGGTCTGATTTGGATGCTTGGATCATCCTCGATTGCAGCAACGATTCTTGATCAATTGAAATTGTTTCGTTGGATTTCCTCGAGCGCAGCTTCGGGTCGTGATTACCGAATCACGAATTTGATCTAGACGCTCGGATCATCCTCGAGACACGTATATCGCGACTAATGAAACTCGTTTTGGCCGCCCGATCGTCCTCAATCATTTTTGTTCGTTCCATTTTCGTGATCCCGTGCGCTCGGGCATTGGTGCGGCTTACGTTGCGGCCGTTGGATCAAGTGATTGGGTTCAAATCTACGGTTTTCGGCTGTTAGATGTGTTTTGAGTCATATTTTCTTGATTTTAACTGAATTTCATGTTCTAATCTTGGATTTTTGCCTAATCTTGATCCAACTTAACTTTTCTAATCTTGTTTTCATCAAAATTGCACATATCTTTCTATTTTATTCACTTGCTAATATTTTTCTCCTTTCTAATTCTTTAATATTGTTAGATATTTTTTTTTCTATTTCTTTAGTATTTTTATTATGCCAACAATTAATAAATCCATATTTCTCTATATTTCTCATTTCTTCATTTTATATATTTTTCTATATTTTTATTTTTATTTTCAGAGAAGCAAAAATAATTATATATATATATATACATAATTCACTCTTCTTACTTTATATTTGATAATTAATACCATAATTGTTCCATTATTTGTATAATTATAAAATAATTCTTATACAAATATATTTGATAATTCTACTTATCTTATATCATTTGCTAGATCATACTAATATTAAGATTTCATTTTCCTCCAATTATTTAGAATTTTTCTCAATAAATCTTATAATTTCCACTCAAGAACTTGAAATTTTGTCAACTTTATTTATTTTTAAGTTATTTGACAAAATTATGAGGTAGTACAAAAGAGGAGCATTTAGAACATCTGAGAGTAGTCTTATAGACTCTGAAAGAACACTGCTTATATTCAAAGCTGAGTAAGTGTGACTTTTGGTTAATAGAGGTCAAGTTTTTAGGTCGTGTGGTTGGAGTTGAGGGTAGCTTTGTTGATCCGGCCAAAGTTGAAGCAATTGTTGATTGGCTAAGACCTACCATAGTAATTTAGATTCATAGTTTTCTAAGTTTAGCAAGTTACTATCAGAGATTTGTACATAATTTCCCCCCCATTGTAGCATTGATGACTAAGCTAACCCAGAAGAATGTACCTTTTGTATTGGATGATAACTGTGAGCATGCTTTTCTTGAGCTTAAACAAAGGTTGACAGTTGCACCAGTTTTTCTTTTGCCAAAACTGGGTTAGGAGTTGGTAATTTATACTAACGCATTAGGATTAGGCCTTGGTTGTGTGTTTATGCAAAATGAAAAGTTTATAGCATATGCTTCAAGACAATTAAAAGTTCATGTAAAGAACTACCCTGTTTATCATCTAGAACTAGCAACTATTGTTTTGGTGTTCAAAATTTAGCAGGATTATCTTTATGGTGAACAATTCATATTGTATTCAGATCACAAGAGCCTAATGTATCTGTTTTCTTAAAAAGATGTTAACATGAGGGAGAACAGGAGGATGGAATTGCTAATGGATTACGATCTTAGTATTGGATACTATCTTAGAAAAGCTAATGTTGTGGATCATACACTTAGTAGGAAATGGGTTTAAACCGTGTGTATGGCTAGACGTATATATCAAGAGTGGGGTTGTAACACCTCAGAATTTTGCGAGCGTGTCACGTTGCGATCGAAGATAGAATAAAATATTAATTCATAAGAAAATAAGAAATTAAAAAAATAAAAAATAATAATATTATGAGCTTTGCAAAATTTAAATATTCAAAAAATAATAATAATAGTAATAACAAACAAGTTAGAGCTAGGTTTCATTTAAATAAATACAAACAAAAATTCATACTTTAGGAAATAAATTAGTTTATAGCTTACTTTGCAAGCACGACGATGCAAGGGGTTCGAAAATGAAAGCTCAACGATGTGAATAATTTTAAATAAAAAATACGAGGACGCAAGTGAGAAAAAATGAAATAAATTATTTGAAAAAAAAAATAATATTGATTGATTTAAGCTGTTATCTTAGTGGAATTAATTTTAATATTGAAATTGATATTAGAATGAAAATTTAAATTAAAAAAAATTAATTAAAGGTAAATAAATAAATATAGGTGCATATATCTATACTTATAACAAAACTATACGAAAAAAAAAATTAAAAGAATCAGTGATTAGAATAAATTAGAAAGTTTGAGTTTGTAAAAAAAAAAAGAGCTGGAAAGTGTTGGAACAATGAGGAAAGCTCGGGAAATCGAAAGAAGGACTGAACATGGGGCGTTGCCAGCTCTTGAGTTGGAAAGTTCTGGTTTCAAGAATTAAAAAAAATGAAATGAAGAAGAAGTTAAGAACGAAGAACAAAGAAAGCTGAAATTGGTGATTCAAATGTTCAAATCTGATTTTCTGGATTTGGGTGAACAAAGAACGAAAAGAAGAAGGAAATAGGTGCTTGCTGTCCGGCTCCTGTACAAAGAAGGGGAAAACAAAGACGAACAGAAATTGCTACAAGTTGGTGCGGAGAAGAACAGAGAAGAGAGGTCGTGTATGGTGTGATTTGGCGATTCTGCTTGTTGTTCGTGATAAAGGTTAGTAGCAGCTGGTCGTTTGATGAAGATGATGAACTGAACAAGAGGGGTAGGTGTGTTGCAGCTGGACGTCATCGCAAGAACAGAGGGAAGGAAGGAAATCAGAGCAAATGATGCTCTATTGCTGCCATTGCTGCTGATTTTGTTACTGCTGCTGCTGCAACGTTGAAGAAGGAGAGCGAAGAAGAAAAACGTAACTGCTGTTGCTTTGAGTAGATCGAACGAAGAAGAAGATGAAGGAAGAAGACCAGTTCTACTAGTCTTGCAGTCTACTGCTGTTGTTGCTGCTGCTGCTGCCGAATGAAGAAGAACACCATGCGGGGACGAGGAACAGAAAACAGGAGACTGGTGATGTGTGCAGTTGCTGCTATGGTAGTTAGTGCCGGACGGAGAAGAGAAGAATGGCTGCTGGATGTTGATGTTGCCGGTCACGAGGAGCTGTTGGTGTTGGCTTTGGTGCAACAGTTAGACAAAGGGGACGAAACAGAGGAACGAGAGAGAAGAAGATGGAGGCCGTGCAGTTGCTGCAACCTGGCGTGAAGAAGAGGAACCAGGGGAAGAAGATGATTGAAGAAGCAGAAAACTACTGCTATTTTGGGCTTGGATTTGTGGCTTTCTGTTGGACGATCGAAGAAGGAAGAATGTAGAAGAGGAAGAAAGTCGGAAATTTGAGTTTTGAACTCAAATTTTCTGGGTTGAGCGTGATAATAGAGGAGAAACAGAGAGGTGTGTTGTGCGTGGTCTGTTTTCTGCACAACGAGGAAATCCGACTTACTGTGTGTGATTTTTTGGTTTGTGCCGTGATGAACCAAGAACATGGATAATTGATTTTCTGGTTGGTGCTATTTTTAGCTCTTGTGATTGGAGTTCGGGTTTTGTGAGGTGGTTGAAATAATTGAACAAGGAGATTTGAAACTGAAATTGTGGGTGTTGTCGATGTACTGCCATCATGTTCGTGCGACGAAGGAAATGGCGAAAGTTTCGATCAGAGCGAGAAGCAGCGTGCAACAAAAGGAGATTTGTCGTTAGCGTCGTTCACGCGAAGAATACAACGCGAGGTAAAATTTGGATTTTTTTAATAGTATAAAATTTATTTTTAGTTGATCATAGATGCGAAAGTAAAATGAAATTAGAAATTAGAAACTAGGTAAAAATTAAAATTAATTAAAGCAAGGAACCCTGAAGAACGGCAAAATCAAGTGGACATGACTTCCTTACTCATATGTATTATATAGATTTAAAATATAAAATATTTGTGTGAATAGTTCTAGGTTATTAGAAATTCTATTATGAAATTAATTGAATTGTTTGACTTGTGTGAGTAATGTATGATGTATGATAAATTGTTAATCCATGCGAAATTAGTTCATGACATGATCTTACATTTAGATTTACTCAATTATGGTATGCATGACTAGGAAAATGTGTATCGAGATCCTATTGTTTATTCATGCACCTTATCATGTTAACTTGCAAGCATAGTTTGGATATATGTTCTAGTGTATTGTGTGATGCTTGATGTGATTGATATTGTTTGTAAAACTAAAATAAGACGATGATTTATTAAGAATCCACGTACCGGTGTGATTGACAAGCCCAAGGCGGATCGAGGTGACATCTCCTATATGTCACTGCTTGAGATCGTCGAGCCACAAGGCAGATCGTAGGTATTCTTACCCGGAGCTGACTGTGACAACTCGAAGTCTTTGGGAGACGGTACGATACTGCAGTAAGTACACTCTTTCAGGCTGTGATGTGAGTGTCGATTGATTTTAGACGGTTATTGAAACCCTCTGAGATTTGATTGGATCACAGGGAATACCGAGAGACATCTCAACCCTCTTCCGGTCTTAAATTACAACTAAAACAAATGAATGTTTGAACGCCTAATGTTTGAAAGTATTTGTAATGTTTTGAATTGGGTCTGTATAATGCATGCGATGTGTAGGATCGACCCACTGAGCTTTCAAGCTCACTCCCATTTCTATTTTTCAAGTACACCTGGACATAAAGTATGTTAACATACATTAGAAGACTTGCACTTCTATTAGACACCTCACTGGGAGGTAGTCCGGGATAGGTGGTATCGGAAGCGATATTTTATTAATCTTTTTGAAATGATGTCATGTATCCATTTGATTTTAAATTCAGTTGATCAAATTTGTGATCAATATTATACGTTTAACATTTCTTTTAGATACCAATTTTAAGTATAGTCCACTGCATTATTTATGAATTGTCTAGAGAAATCCGGTGAATACATAGAGAAATTATTTTGATCTTTTGTTTTGTTTTAAAACATCTATCCAGATATTTACTTGAAAACAAATGATTATGAACTGTATTTTGAAGAAAAAGATTTTGTTAATAGAAGAAAATTTTAGTAGCATCTCGATTTTCAACAGACGATGATCCACACATGAGGTAACATGTGAACGGAGGTCCGGTCGAAAATTGGGGTGTTACAAATATGGTATCAGAACTCAGTATAATGATGCACTGGGCTAGATTTGAGTTCACCGGATATGATTTTCACTAAAAGGAAGATTTTATTAAATTTGATTTGCACTGAAACTGAATTTCATCGGATTTGATTTCTCTGGAAAATGAATTTTCTTAAATATGATTTTGAAAAAGGGTAGCATGGGTAGAAGTCTAGAGGAAGGTAAGTGATGCCAACATAATTGAATATTGTTATTGATGTGACCCAAGAAGAGGTAATGATTATTGATAGTTGACCTGCTTTTAGGGTCAAGGTCCCTGAAGGGCTAATCTGGTTAGATCTTCTTCTGCGGAAGTACATACCCGAGGGATTACCTTTATGTTGATTAGAGGTTTTTAGAAGGTTTCATTATCATTCAAAATGAACCCATGGTGATAGTACTCGAAATGGATGGTATCACGACAAATAAGTGTATAAAATAGGATAGAGACTAATATTAGGTGGCTAGAAGTCTAGGAAAAGACTAGAGTGATGCCAATGCGCTTGAGTTACAGTCGCAGGTGTGACTCAAGACGATGATGTCATATAGAAGTTTATAAAGTCAAACTTGGCAATCCTAATGAAGAATATATCAGCCAAGTGAAGTAATGAGACCCTGGGTCTAGGTAGAGACCGAGTGTTGTCTAGAAAGCACAGTGGATCATAAATAAATTAAAAGACTTTAGGACATAGGTTAGAGACTGATAACATGTTTGAATGCACACTAGTTTGGTCAGGACCTGAGTTTGGGAGGAGCATGCATCTCTGGTCTTTATGTAGGATGGGGTACATAGGGATTTTGGGGTACGAAGGAACCCTGGACTCGGAGAATGACGGACCATGTTTGGTGAGTGGTTGATTTCTTTGGTTAAACTTGTACGTACTGTATTGTACTGGGATGGGGCGGTATAATATGGTGGGGCTTATGTCAACCTTAGAGTAAGTCTGTGGATGCACATGTTACATTGTGCCTAATCAACACAGCGGGACGTGGCAGCTGCGGATATCAAGACATGCGCCATTGTTTGGGTGTAATGCAACTCTGGGTGGAAGTTTATGTGGAAGGGCGAGTGTGGGATGGGGCACACAGACTTGGAAATACAGATGGAAGCTTCAAGATTGCATTATGCTAGCATGTATTGTTTGCTTGGTTGTTGGATGATTGTTTGTTATATATGTAGTTTGATTATTTAAGTGTTATAACCCAAATTCCTGTACCCACTAACAGACAAAATGCTGCTGATTTAGAAGCATAACCCCTAGATAACGGAGACAAATTAAGAACTTAGAGACTATGCACCTAGAGTCACCCTAGCACGAGAAACGTGAAAGGGCATGTGCGTATAAGAAGTAGTGGTCAATAATTTTAGTACGGTACCAGAAGAAAACATAAAACATATATGTATACCTATGGAAAAACATAAAACATATATGTATACCTATGGAATAAACGTTGTCCTTCAACTTAGCATGAATGGATCATGTAATGCTGAGTTAAATTCTTGACTTGTTGTTCATGTTAAGAGGTGAGAGATGAACCTGTATTGGGTGGCGAGAGCACGTCGAGGGTGGCAATGACCTGGAAGACTTTAGTAATCCTAGAATTGATAACAGAGATTTCTCAGAAAGTGAGATTGGAGATTACTCCAGGACTTGTGTAACAAGTGGTGTAAACTCTACAGTCATTGGCATTACCACAGTTATCGGTGCCTACTTAAACATAAGTACAGTCACCAGTGCAACTAGAGCCTCAAATGTGGCTACAACTTCAAACTTATTAGATAGATAGGCCTACAGGTAAGGTGCCATGGAGTAGATCAATCATTTATAATAAGGAATAGTGGGAATTGTTGAATGAATTCCAGAAATTGAAACCTAGGTACGTTTTAAGGCATGACTGATCCCTTTTCAGTAGAAAGGTGGCTCATTGAAATGAATCAGCATCTGAAGGCTATGGGAGTAACTGGACCTAGGAGGATGACATTAGCGGCATATTATGGGTGGAAGACGAGTGAGAATGACTTAGAACAGGAACGAGCAGAAAAGTCAAGCATAAGAGGGCAACATCAGAGCAGATTGCTAGAGGCCCGAAAATAAGCAACATCGGTAACAGAGCAACAATCTTGATAAACTAGGCCAAGACAAATGAGCGGTGAGGAAAAGGAGCAGACCAAGGAACTCAGATTGTGTTAGCTGCCTATCGATAAATTAGAACAAGAAATTAAAAGGGTGTGATCATACCAGCACTAAGGCATCGAATCCCATTAGAACTCCGTAGTTAAGCGTACTTGGGGGGAGAGTAGAAACAAGCCAGATCAGAGAAGTGATAGTAGAAATAATAGCTGAGGTCTCAAGAGAGAAATATTAGAGGTTACTCTCAGAATTGGGGTCAAATGTTGAAAACCCTATAGCTAACTATAACACCACAGGTGTGATTAAGTAAGTGCAACCAACAAGATAGAGCACTAGCCATTGTACATTTTTCGTTCGCGGTGACATACGTAGTCTTATTCGAGATCTTATCAAATGCGAAAAGTAGAAGGAAATTTTTTGCGAATTAACCATTTGATTTATTCGAAGAGAACCTTCAGGCTAGGAGAACTTCTCCCTCTGTCCGAGTTGAGCAGATGTTTGAACAAATACCAACCAAACTTCCTGGAATATCCTGGTTCAGCCTTTGTCTGATACCAGGGCGGAAGACATCTGCAATATATGGTTTGTGGATGAAGGAAATTCTAATTGATGTTGGTATGGTGACTCAATGTATTGTTCCAATAAAGGTTAATGATCAATACTTAACAAATGTTCTCCTGTAGATTAATGTCGAACTTGGTGGCTTAAATTCTTTGTTATTAGTCGAACAATTTCCTTCTAATGACTGGATCTCCAAGGCTCCAACCATCATTCTTGGAATGGACATTTCACATGGTATTTCTGGTTTGTATGACCTACCCTCTATTACTACAGTAGTTGATTCTAGATAATGACCATTGATATCTCGGTATAGGGTATTTGTAAGAACACAATCGCCTCAGGCTCAAATGAGAGAATAATATAATTAGATAAGTACCTATTTGGGCCATTTGTGCCAGAACCTTATTTCAAAAAGCTACAGTGATTCACCACAAAAATTGTGAAACTACATGATGAAGGAAGATGAAATTGTCTGAACGGCTCAAGTTCATTCCAGATGAGAATATACACTAAATTATGGGTAAGCTTCGACAATTTTGGTATGAAGATGTCATGGATGTTACGGATGATACCTGAATTGGATATCACAGTGCTTGTATTGAACCATGTCAACGCTGGTGGACTGATCGTCCTTCTTAAGCGTTAATTCGGGGAAAAGACTACGTTCACAAACCTTCACTGAAAAATAGGACGTACATTATTCCAAAATCATCAATGATAGTTGAAGGTGTGATGTCTCAAGAAAAATGGTGGTTATTTATACAGTTTAGCTTTGCTATGTGAAAGACTTGAAGAAATTTTAACTGCTCCATAGAGGATGTTGTTAGAGAAGAAATAAAATCACACCCGGTAGCATTGTAAGACGATGAATCTAATGAGGGTGGATAAATACCCTAGTTGTATTCGTGAATCTGAGAAAGATGATCCAATAGAACATGACAGGATTCTTAGAGTAAGATCAGAGTAGCACAGTGGAAGCGTGATGAGTCTTGAAAAACACAGACTGATTGACAACAAGAGTTAACCTGACGCAAATTTTGAGGACGAAATTTCATTTAAGGGGGTAGATTGTAACACCTCGAAATTTTGCGAGCGTGCCACGTTGCGATTGAAGATAGAATAAAATATTAATTCGTAAGAAAATGAGAAATTAAAACAAAATAATAAATAATAAAAATAATAATATTATGAGCTTTGCAAAATATAAATATTCAAAAATAATAATAATAGTAATGACAAACAAGTTAGAGGTAGGTTTCATTTAAATATAAACAAAAATTCATACTTTAGGAAATAAATTAGTTTATAGCTTACTCGCGCAAGCATGACGATGTAAGGGTTTCAAAAATGAAAGGGCGACGATGTGAATAATTTTAAATCAAAAATACGATGACTCAAGTGAGACAAAAATGAAAAAAAATTATTTGAAAAAAAATTAATATTGATTGATTTAAGTTGTTATCTTGGTGGAATTAAGTTTAATATTGAAATTGATATTATAATGAAATTTAAATTGAAAAAAAAATTAATTAAAGGTAAATAAATATAGGTGCATATATCTATACTTATAATAAAACTATAAGAAAAAAAATTTAAAAGAATCAGTGATTAGAATAAATTAGAAAATTTGAATTTGGAAAAAAAAAAGAGCTGGAAAGTGTTGGAACAATGAAGAAAGCTCGGGAAATCGAAAGGACTGAACATGGGGCGTTGCCAGCTCTTGAGCTGGAAAGTTCTAGTTTCAGGAATTAAAAAAAAAATGAAATGAAGAAGAAGTTAAGAACGAAGAACAAAGAAAGCTGAAATTGGTGATTCAAATGTTCAAGCCTGATTTTCTGGTTTTGGGTGAACAAAGAACGAAAAGAAGAAGGAAATAGGTGCTTGCTGTCCGGCTCCTGTACAAAGAAGGGGAAAACAAAGACGAACAGAAATTGCTACAAGTTGGTGCGGAGAAGAACAGAGAAGAGAGGTCGTGTATGGTGTGATTTGGCGATTCTGCTTGTTGTTCGTGATAAAGGTTAGTAGCAGCTGGTCGTTTGATGAAGATGATGAACTGAACAAGAGGGGTAGGTGTGTTGCAGCTGGACGTCATCGCAAGAACAGAGGGAAGGAAGGAAATCAGAGCAAATGATGCTCTATTGCTGCCATTGCTGCTGATTTTGTTACTGCTGCTGCTGCAACGTTGAAGAAGGAGAGCGAAGAAGAAAAACGTAACTGCTGTTGCTTTGAGTAGATCGAACGAAGAAGAAGATGAAGGAAGAAGACCAGTTCTACTAGTCTTGCAGTCTACTGCTGTTGTTGCTGCTGCTGCTGCCGAATGAAGAAGAACACCATGCGGGGACGAGGAACAGAAAACAGGGGACTGGTGATGTGTGCAGCTGCTGCTATGGTAGTTACTGCCGGACGGAGAAGAGAAGAATGGGTGCTGGACATTGATGCTGCCGGTCACGAGGAGCTGTTGGTGTTGGCTTTGGTGCAACAGTTAGACAAAGGGGACGAAACAGAGGAACGAAAGAGAAGAAGATGGAGGCCGTGCAGTTGCTGCAACCTGGCGTGAAGAAGAGGAACCAGGGGAAGAAGATGACTGAAGAAGCAGAAAACTACTGCTATTTTGGGCATGGATTTGTGGCTTTCGGTTGGACGATCGAAGAAGGAAGAATGAAGAAGAGGAAGAAAGTTGGACATTTGAGTTTTGAACTCAAATTTTCTGGGTTGAGCGTGATAACAAAAGGAGAAACAGAGAGGTGTGTTGTGCGTGGTCTGTTTTCTACACAACGAGGAAATCCAACTTAGTGTGTGTGATTTTCTGGTTTGTGCCGTGATGAACCAAGAACATGGATAATTGATTTTCTGGTTTGTGGTATTTTTAGCTCTTGTGATTGGAGTTCAGGTTTTGTGAGGTGGTTGAAATAACTGAACAAGGAGATTTGAAACTGAAATTGTGGGTGTTGCCGATGTACTGCCATCATGTTCGTGCGATGAAAGAAATGGCAAAAGTTTCGATCAAAGTGAGAAACAACGTGCAACAAAAGGAGATTGGTCATTAGCCTCGCTCGCGCGAAGAAGACGACACGAGGTAAAATTTGAATATTTTTAATAGTATAAAATTTATTTTTAGTTGATCATAGATGCGAAAGTAAAATGAAATTATAAATTAGAAACTAGATACAAATTAAAATTAATTAAAGCAAGGAACCTTGAATAATGGCAAAATCAGGTGGGCGTGACTTCCTTACTCATATGTATTATATAGATTTAAAATTCAAAACATTTGTGTGAATAGTTCTAGGTTATTAAAAATTCTATTATGAAATTAATTGAATTGTTTGACTTGTGTGAATGATGTATGATGTATGATAAATTGTTAATCCATGCAAAATTAGTTCATGACATGATCTTGCATTTAGATTTACTCAATCATGGCATGCATGACTAGGAAAATGTGTATCGAGATCCTATTGTTTATTCATGCACCTTATCATGTTAACTTGCAAGCATAGTTTGGATATATGTTCTAGTGTATTGCGTGATGCTTGATGTGATTGAGATTGTTTGTAAAACTAAAATAAGATGATGGTTTATTAAGAATCCACGTATCGGTGCAATTGATGAGCCCAAGGCGGATTGAGGTGACATCTCCTATATGTCATCGCTTGAGATCGTCGCGCCACAAGGCGGATCATAGGTATTCTCACCCGAAGCTAACTGTGACAACTCAAAGTCTTTGGGAAACGATACAATGTTGTAGTAAGTACACTCTCTTAGGCTGTGATGTGAGTGTCGATTGATTTTAGATGGTTATTGGAACCCTCTGAGATTTGATTGGATCACAGGGAATACCGAGAAACATCTCAACCCTTTTTTCGGTCTTAAATTACAACTAAAACAAATGAATGTTTGAACACCTAATGTTTGAAAGTGTTTGTAATGTTTTGGATTGGGTCTATATAATGCATGCAATGTGTAGGATCGACCCACTGAGCTTCCAAGCTCACTCCCATTTCTATTTGTCAAAGTACACCTGGACATAAAGTATGTTAACGTACATTAGAAGACTCGCACTTTGGTTGGACACCTCACGGGGAGGTAGTCTGAGATAGGTGGTATTGGAAGTGATATTTTATTGATCTTTTTGAAACGATGTCATGTATCCATTTGATTTTAAATTCAATTGATCAAATTTGTGAACAATATTATACGTTTAACATTTCTTTTAGATACCAATTTGAAGTATATTTTGTTGCATTATTTATGAATTGTCTTGAGAAATCCAGTGAATACATAGAGAAATTATTTTGATCTTTTGTTTTGTTTTAAAACATCTATCTAGATATTTACTTGAAAACAAATGATTATGAACTGTATTTTGAAGAAAAAGATTTTTTTTGACAAAAGAAAATTTTAGTAGCATCTCGATTTTCAACGAATGACGATCCACACGTGAGGTAATACGTGAACGGAGGTCCGGTAAAAAATTTGGGTGTTACAGGGGCTTGATAGAGTATGTGACTATGATGGTATTAATGAGGCTTCCACTGAGACTAGAGTCAGTGCACAGATTAAAGCCCAATTGGTATAGTTATATGAGATCACAAAGGTATAACCTCGTGATGTTGATTATATGATGTTCAGGGTATGGGCAAATGACACTTCCAGATAGGAGTGGTTAG
Organism: Tinospora cordifolia; assembly: GCA_030144865.1. NCBI lineage: Eukaryota > Viridiplantae > Streptophyta > Magnoliopsida > Ranunculales > Menispermaceae > Tinospora > Tinospora cordifolia. The sequence continues at coordinate 6,345 of JAJIYU010002198.1, read as the reverse complement.
CGGATTCTGAGAAGGTTTAGGGGTTATTATGGGTACCAAGTGATACACAACTGAGGCATAGTGTACTCGAGGAGTTACATAGGTCAAGATATACCATTCATCGAGGCACTAATAATTTATGTCAAGATGCTGGACGTTTATATTGGTGGCCTAGGATAAAGAGAGATGTTGCGACTTTTGAGGCATGACACCATTTGATGCATCATATGGGCAACCTTGTCATTATCTTTTGGGCCTCGATTGGTGACATAGTAGTTTTCGGCCATACTTTGTATAGGAGCAACATGAGAAAATCTAGTAGATATGTTAGAACATGAATGCAAGTTGGGATCAATAGAAAAGTTATGCAGATAACCGAAGGCAGGTCCTTGAGTTCAATGTCGGTGATCATGTACTCCAAATTTTCCCTTGTAAGGGGCAGACTCGATTTGGCATGTCAGGGAAATTCTCTTTGAGATATATTGGATCTTTTGAGATTATTAAGAGGATACATCGTGTTGCATACCGATTGGCAATTCCGCTTTAGTTAGCACAAGTACACAACATGTTTCATGTGTCAATGTTGAGGAAGTACTACCTTGATCCCTTGCACATGATTAAATGGAAATGCGTGGAGTTGCAAGAGGGTTGTACATAAAATGAGGCTCTAGTTGTTATTTGTAACACCCTAACCACCTAGAGACAGGTTTAAGCTCAACCACAAGGCAGGTTGGGTCCTACGTTATATTTACAAGTACACAACTTGCGTCTCAATTCCTTTATTCTAACACTATTGAAATACTCATAAATACACTTCCACTGAGTTTAATTTTCGACAAGATGATACAAGTGAATAAAGTAAAACTTCAAATTCTTTATTTATTCAAAGTAAAATTGAGAAATACATTATTGAATTCATATAATCAAAAGAAAAAATACATAACTCTAAAATTTAAAACAAAAATTCGCGGAAGTCTTTATTCAAAATTTGGGCAATATGCCCTGACATAGAAACTTTCTAAAAATAGACTTTTTAATTCTTTAGCAAGCTTGATCATGCATTTCAAATTCCTAAAAAATAAAAAGAAGGGGTGAGCACATAGCCCAGTGGATCATTCATTAACCAACTAAGTTACTATTTCAAATCAATAGCACATTCAAATTCAAACAATTTCATGCATTAAGTGATTCAAGCAACTTTTTAGTTGCAGTTGACGTTAAGACTGAAAGGGGTTATACTCTCTTGATGTTTTTAATTTAGATACCCTTTTTTAGGATAGAAAGACATTTTTTTGTTACTTTTCGTTGGATTTCATACACCAAATATCCCTTAGTTGCCCCACGCAATCACACATTCCAAGCATGTGTTAAGAAAACCCATAGCACCCATACGAGTCATTATGACAGTACGTGGTTCTTATCTTCACTTTCTTATGTTTAAGATCACATAATCATGAAAAAAATTCAGAATATAAATTTTAGAATTTTAAACAACCAAAAAAGCATGAAAATATCAAACATCGAATTAAATCCTAAACATGGATTCTAAGCATGGCATGCTCTCATGAGTGATTAAAACATAAAAAAACATGCTAAACTAAAATTAAAATATGATTAAACATGTTGAAACTAAATAAGATATACTGAAAATTAAAATTTAAACAAGCATGAACATGCTAGAAATTTAAAATAGCAAAGTAGAGGTTTAAGACATTCCCTCCGCCCCCACCTTAATCCGAGTTTCTTTGTAGAACTCGACAGAGGTTCTCCTTATCCACCACTTTTCAGAACTTCAAGAACTTCTAATCACCAACAAAACTACTTCAACAACTCTCTAAAATACTGAAATAAGAACTTCTCACACAAGAGAGAAGAGAGAATGAGAAGAGGTGCCAAGAAGAAGGCAAAAACAAGCAAAGAGGGAAGTGTCAACTCTTTGCTTTGGTGTGAGATGAATGTGAGCAAGGGAGGGTATTTATAGGTGTTCATGAGCACAAGGGGGAATCTAGGGCAGCTAGGGTAGCTCACCATGTTTGGGCATGTTTCCAAACTCATAAAGGGATGGTTTGCATAAAGAGGGCACGTGTGCTCATGGTTGGCAAGTGGGACCACTATGGCTTTCTAATTCAAAAGATGTGAGTACAATCTTATTTTCTAACTATGTGTGAACACAAAAGAGGTTTAAATCATATTCTAATTCAAATGGGATGTCACATATGTGCTCATAGTAACTTTCCTTTTTGGTTTCCTTGCTTTCTCATCACATAAACGCACAAGGACTACTTTCCCATTCTCTTCTTTCTTAGACATCAAACATGGGTGTACAATATCAGATTTGAGAGGACACCATATAATAGTCAAAGATGCTCATCTTGGCTCGAAGAAACTATCTAAATAGGGTTGCTCACATGTGTGCCCACACACATGTATATGGTTGGGCCGATTTTGGCTTAAGTGGGTGTGAGTGTATACAATCAAGTGGGGGTGTATATGGAATCATATCTCATAGTTTCTAGACCATATAAAAGATATATTAATGTGGGTGTATTGAATTGTTTATATGGAACATGGGATCATTTTACAAGGATTCAAATAATGGACACGTCCCATGGAGTTTTGGGTAGGGTAGGGTGCACATGATCATAGTGCTCCACCCATGTAACTTGCACATGTTAGGGGTAGCCACAACTTTATGGGTTCACAAAAATCAAATAAAAATTAATATCTCCTGACTTAAATAAATTTATGATTTATATCCTATAGTTTTGGAATCACATAAACCTAATGCACATTTTAAGGTATAGTTTTGCCCTAGATGATTTTTCTTCAAAAACTTTTCTTATTTAAGACCCACTAAGGTCACTGGGCAAATAAAAATCCAAATCTTGGCCAATTATTTTAATTTTTGAATATGTCATTCATTTTGTTAATTCATGTCATTCTATTTTGTTTCGGGTCATTTTGATCTCCCAAAGTACCCTAAATGACAATTCTTTCTAATTTGGACCCCTTGAAGGGCGTTTGACAAATGAAAACCTTAACCTCTACCAATTATTCTAATTTTTTGATATGTTGTTTCCTTAGTTGGTTTATGTCACTTTACTTTATTTCAAGATATTTTGGGTCCCTAAGGGGTAGTAAATGAGAGTTTTGGAACTTGTCAGATTTAGCCCTAAACTGAGCTCGATTTCCTTTTGCACCCAAATTTCACTAAATAAATGATAAATTTTATTTAATTGAGTACAAAGAATTTATGGTATTATGCTATCATTGATTGAGCAGTAAAGAAACTGTACAACAAGGACACCTAAGAGTGAGAGGACTACATGGCGAGTTACTTCCCTAAGATTATAAGAGTTGTTCCTTAATTTCTTATTGTCCTAGTAAATTTTGAGGATGAAATTTGTTCTAAGGAGGGAAGATTGTAACAACTCATATTTTTGGACATTGAGTCAACATGTTCAACATGAATTTTTATTTATGAATTGATGAATTATAAATAAAAATATATGAATTTGTGGCATTTGTATAAAACTAATGAGTTGTATTTAACAAAAAAAATATAATATATAAATGTATTAATGAGAGGGGACTTGATGGAAAAAATAAATATAATGAATAATAATGGAGAGTTTATTTTAAATGATGAGTGAAAGAGATCTCATATTTGGAGAAAGAAAAAATAATAATAAAATACATTAGTTAATGAAATATATATTGTTGGGTGGATGAATGAATAAAAAAAAGAAAGAAAGAAATAACTTTTTACTTTATGTAATGAAATAATAAATAGTTGGGTGGATGAATGAATTAAAAAAAAAAGTGGGATGAAAGCCATGACATGGGGTGATTAGGAAGAAAGAGGGACAACCTTATCTTGGTTTGGGGTAGGACCCTCCTCAAATCAATGTGATATAAAGGTGTGAGGGCCTTCTCTCCCAATTCATTCTCTCATCTAATCATCAAGGAAGCAAAACGAAAAGGGGAAGGAAAAAAGAGAGAAAAGAAAGGAACCAAAGAGGAAACAAAAACATAGGAGAGAAATAGAAAGAAAAAGAAAGAAAAGAGGGAAAAAAAGACTGTTATTCCTCGAAGATCGGCCACCCTTGATATATTATTTTCATCTCTTTTTAATTCAAAATAACTATAAAAGTTATTAATTCAAGTTTTTCTAGTGTAATTTTTAATAGAAGTGTTTGTCTATTGTGTGACCCAAAACTAGAGTACATTTTTACTAAGAGTAAAAGTACACAATATATATGTATATATATATATATATTATTGTATTCAGATCAATGAGTAGAATATAAATATATACTTTATTTGTACCCATGTACATCATAAGAATTTAGATGGTAATTGAAACCTGACACATAAGGGGTATACATATTGGCAGAGATATTTTAAATGACAGATACTGAAGTGTCAACAATGAAATTTTAGACTCAACGACACCAAAATTAGAATTTTTGGAGATCAATTGATAGATTAAATTTGTATTTATGCAATTGAAGAAAAATTAATATATATATATATAAGGTTATATATGTATAATTAATGTTAATAAAGTGTTAATTGATTTACATATAAGGTTATTAATTATGTAATGTTACAAATATGACATTATATATATAATTTTGTATAGCTTTATGAATTATTTCACATGAAAAAAATGCGTAACATAGGAAATAATTAATTTTTTAATTTAATGTACTATACAACAAAATTTAGAAGATGTAACTTAGTGTATACCAAAAGTGAGACATGTGTTAATAGTGTAAGCTTTTAGTATTTGGCTCGATATTGGGAGACACGACTAGCAACCAAGAAAACATCGACAATCGAATTAGTTTGTGAGTAGTAATTTGATTTATTTACTTAATCTTTTATTCTATTTATTGTTGTCGCATAATAGAGTCGTACATGCATTGCATATTGTATTGAAATAAGACTGAGCTATGAATCTTCAGATGTGTTGACTTGGCTTGAGGATGAGAAGTTCTGAGGTGCAGATATTAGATTTATTTACTTAATCTTTTATTCTCCCAAAAACATTTGACACTAGTAAGGCTCACAATTGCACATTTAGCCCAAACATCGCTCAAGTGTCGGACCGATGTAGGATATTACAATCCACCCCCCTTGGAGCAGTCCTGTCTTCATGATTCACACTGCTGTCAATCCTAGAGTGGCTCTGATACCATTGAATGTGCTTATGAGTTGAAACTACCAAACCAAATGACCTCAGCCCATAATGTGTTCCATGTGTCGATGTTGAGAAAATATGAAATAGATCCTTCTTACATCATCCACTAGGAGGAAGTGAACATTAAAGAGGACACCACTTATGAAGAAGCGACAATTAGAATCCTTGATCACAAGGTACAAAACTTGGGAACTAAGAATATTTCCTTAGTTAAGGTGTTGTTTCACAGGATGGAAGAAGCTATCCGGGAGCTGGAGAGTGAAATAAAGACTAAGTATCCACATCTGTTTGCTAGGAACCCCTAAATAAGTACAAATTTTGAGGACGAAATTCTTGTTAAGGGGGGTAGAATATAACAACCCAAGTCCACTGCGTACTAATATTTTCCCCACCTTAGCTACCACTGACTGAGTGTAGGGTTTGTTCTTAGCAAGACTTAAACTTGAGTCTCCCAAAAGCGCTCGACACTAGTAAGGCTCGCAATTGCGCATTTAGCCCAGACATCGCTCTAGTGTTGGAACGATATGAGATATTACAATCAGTTCGAAGGGTTTTCCCGTGAGTATTAAAATTCCCTCTTTGACTTCCATTTTTATTGTAATATCCCACATCAGTTTGACACTAGAGGGATGCTTGGGCTAAATGCACAATTGCGAGCTTTACTAGTGTTGAGCGCTTTTGAGAGACTCAGGTTTGAGTCTTGCCAAAAACAAAATCTTACACCCAATTAGTGGTGGCTAAGGTGGGGATAATATCAGTACATAATAGGCCCAGGTTGTTACAATGGTATTAGAATCACTCTAGGTTTGACGACAGTGTAAATCCTGATGACAGGACTACTCCAAGGGGGGTGGATTGCAATATCCCACATCAATTCGATATCAGAGTGATGCTTGGGCTAAATGCGTAATTGCGATCCTCGTTAGTGCCGAGCGCTTTTGGGAGACTTAGTGTAACACCCCAACCCCCCACGTTCTTTAATTTGAGAGTTTGGACATAACCACCATTATTTTTTTTGGTGGACTTAACCAATTGGCGGGTCGGGCCAGTGTTACTTTACAAGTGACACACACTTGACTTTCTATTTTTTTCAATACCACATGCCTTAGAATAAATTCAATAGTGCAATTTCACATTTATAAAATCAAGGCATTTAAAGG
>JAJIYU010002197.1:0-31497 GCA_030144865.1 Tinospora cordifolia | reverse complement strand
CATTTATTGTGTTAACACACACCTTATTCATTCACATATTAGCTAATATGTGTAAATATTTTATTTCTATTTATTTCTTAAGCAATTCCTTAAATTTCATAATTAATTCTATTAAATTGTAATTTTCATTTAATTATCCTAATTTTTATTATATCTCTAGTATAAATTATTTTTCATGTGCCAACCCACTATTTACACCTAAAATTTCTTAAAATCTTTAAAATTAATTTATTTAACTTATTTTATTTATTTTAAATTTTTTGACAAAATTCTGGGGTATTACAGTTCTACAGTAAACAAAAAAGGGGTTATAGACTAGCATAGTTTTACCCTCCCACGTCGTAAGAGATTTGTCAAATGAGTGGATCTTTCAATGTGTGGATCTTTTGGAGGAGTGGTGATCATATGGGATTAAAGGAAAGTGGTGGTCTTGGACAAGATGGATGGTCAATACTCCATTTCCATTAGGATTAACGGGGTTGATTTTGGTGACTGGTGGTGCACAATATTATGTGGTCCCTATGATCATCAGGATAGAATGGATTTCTTGAAGGAAATTGTTGCCCTTTTTGTTATGGTGCAAGGCTAGAGCCCCATGGTGCTTAGGATGGAACTTTAAGATGGTTAGAAGGATGGAAGAAAAATTAAATTGCAGCAACACCATCAGTTCTATGTGGATCTTGGAGGATTGGATCCAAAAGTTCAATTTGTAGGAATCTGAGCTAAGGAACATGAAGTTCTCTTAGAGTAATGGTGGAAATTCTCCTTCCTTGTCAAAGCTAGATTCCTCATTAATGGAGAGTGGGAGGAAGGCTTTCCCCTACGTAAGGCATGGGATTTGGAGAGAATAACCTTAGACCATTGGCTTTTCCTCCTTAATATAATGGTAGTTAAAGAGGGCATGTCACCTTTTAGGTTTGAGAATGAATGACTCAATAGACTAGATTTTCAAGATATGCTTCAAAAGGAATTGGCTGAAACCCAAACTAGGGGATGAGAATGGTACAAATTCATGTTAAAGCTAAAGAGTATTAAGGAAAAGATAAAAAAAGTAGACCAAGGGCCAAGAATTGTAGGATATCAATACCGGACAACCAAGTAGAGCCGGGAGGAATTGAGGTCTCAGCCCTGGATAGAAGGAAAGAGATTATCCAAGAAATTCACAAAGTAGGTTGTCGAATGGACAGGACAACAAGATAGAAAGCCAGACTGAAGTGTGTTAAGAAAGATGATGTTAACTCTAAGTACTTGTGTAAGATAATCATTCTTACGAAGTCAAGAGCCACTATCACCAGAATGGGAGACAAGGAAAGAAATATTATAATGATGGAGGAGAAGATTCAACATCTGATAATAGAGTACTTCGATGACTTGTTGGAAGAAAAGTCACAAGATGTGGGGGGTGGAAGGCCTTGAGTAACAAAGAATCTCAGAGGAGCAGGAGTGGTTAGAAAGATAGTTTGAAGAAGAAGAAATAATAGATGCAGTTTTCAGCTGTGGATGGGATAAGGCTTCAGGCCTCGACGGATTTATCTTGAGACCCAAATGGATTTCATTTATGATAGGCAGATTATGGATGCGATAATGATAGCAAAAGAAGCAATGAGGATTATAAGGCGAATGAGAAAGAGGTTCTCATCCTCAAAGTGGACTTCAGTTTAGCATTCCATAATCATTAATGGAAGGCATAGGGAAGAGAATTGGAAGCTCAAGAGGACTAATACAGGGGGATCTAATGTCTCATTTTCTTTACACTTTGGTGGCTAACACATTCACTAGAATTATGAAAAGGGCAGGGGCAGCCAATAAAATGGAAGGGTTTCAAATAGGCAAAGATAAAGTCCGCATCACCCATATCCTTTTTGCTAATGATTGTCTCATATTCATTACGAATGACAAAAGCTATAGAGAGGCATCCATGAATATTCTCGAAAGCTTTTGTTTTCTTATAGGGCTGCGGATAAATGGGGAAAAGGCCAGTTATTAGGAATAAACATTCCTCCTGGCCAGTTGTTGGGGTTGCGGTTGAGATAAAGGTGGCTAAGGGGAGTTGGCTTATAAATTACCTAGGGTTGCCCATGGGAGGAAACCGGAAGAAAAGCTCTTTTTGGGAATTGATCATCCAAACAATTAAGAAAAGGGTGGAGAGTTAGAAGAGAAGTTACATCTTGAGAGAAGACAACTTACTCCTTTTCAGAACAGTGTTGGAAGCAACCCCAACATACTACCTTTGTGCTTTTAAGATTCCCATTAAGGTGGGCACAAAAATAGAGAAAGTTATGAGAAGATTTTTGGAAAAATGAAGATAAGGAGAACGAATCTCAAGGGGTAAATGGCTTTGGAGAATGAGGACAAACACGGAGGCCCTATGGGCAAGAATGGTCAAAAGCATCCTTGGACCTCGAGACAATGGTGAGGAGGCCCATGTCAGCGAAAAGCTGCATTTCAATCGCCTTGGAAGGCTATTCACAGAATTTACCCCAAGTTTAACCCACATGAAGGATGGAGAGTAGGCAATTGCAAGAAGGTTGCTTTTTGGGAGGAAATCTGGTGTGGGACAAATAGCTTCAAAGATCTATTCCCTAACCTTTACAGGCTATTGGAAAAGCATAACAAGCCCATAAAAGATTTTTTAGTGCATAGCAAAAATGTTGGAGGCACCTCTTGGGCTTGGAACCTTATTAGGATTCTCAGAGAGAACATTGTGAGTGTAGTAACGGGGCTGCTTATAATTCTAGTCCAAGTTCATCCCACAAAAAAGAGGACAGACTAATATGGACTGGAGATTGCCGACATCTCTTCTCTGCCAAATCCTTCTTGCTCAAGTTAGTTGCCAACAAATCACCAACCCCCCTTCATAGCAGCAACCTTTATCTGGTCCACCAAAGTCCCTACTAAGGCCACTATGTTAGTGTGACTAATCTGCGTTAAGAAGTTTAATTGTGTTGACAGCTTGCAAAGGAAGTACCTAACGCTTATCTATGCCCTTCTTATTGCTGCATGCGTACGGAGGCTGTTGAAGATGTGACATATTTTTGGATGCTGCTGAACTACAGCTAAAGTATGACAGAAGTGGCAGGCCGGGCTTGAAAGTGTTCTCCCTGAGAGGCAAAGGAGCTTTTAGTGACACCATAGGGTGTTCTTCCACCTCTCAAGAAATATTGGAAGATACCTTCTTTTTTATTATCTGGTGTTGCACATGGGAGGAAAGAAATTAAAGACTTTTAAAAACAAGGCCAGACCAGTAGAAATTATATGGCAACGGTCTCAAATTTTGTTTGCTTTGTGGTTTTCTTGTACAAACTTGTCAAAAGGTTACTCTTTTGGTTAATGGCTATGTAATTGACACCATATTTTGTAATTTGTTCCTATCTAGGCTTCTTGTCTAGGTGGGGCTTTCTATTATCTTATAAATATATATATTAGTTTCCTTTCAAAGAAAAAAAATGTCTAGCTCTGGGGCTCGGGTATTTATATGGAATTTGACCTTGGGTTTTGAGTTTTTCAAAAATATAAACTTGAGTGAGAGCTCTTTCGGTTTCTTAGAGGGAACTGATAGAAATGTTATTTCTGCTGGACTGACATAAGCAAGAAGAACAAGAAACAAATAGTCGATCTGATGAATCAATCTCAATGTATTACAAGTTTGCCAATGAAAGGAAGAGATCTACATCTAATCAAGTGTGTCAACATTTGGAATTTGACTAGGTAGAAAAGGAATATGTGTGTGTATATATGTGCATGTGCGTGCTTGTGTGTCCATCAGTCCATTTACCTTTAATATGCCCCAAGGTATTTTGTTTGAAGTTGTTCCTAACGTTCAATCGAGGTAATTAGTTCCTCATTTTCTCTGTTTCTTGTTTTGTTTTATGCCAAAAGTTCTCCATTTACCAATTAGAGATCTAATGTTACCATTATTAAAAGGGATCCTTTTTTCTAGTTGTGGTGGCTTGGTTTATGGGTAGAATAAAAAAGCGAGGTTGCTTAAATAGGGCACTGATGGCACCTTTGTTTGAGTCAAAAAAGAAGTTTTTCATCTAAAGAATCTTTACATTTGCTAGGTCTGCCTTGCATTCTTTCTCTATTTTAGATGTTTCACATTTCTCTCTTATTCCAAGCCAGAATATTTATCTTTCATCAGACTTTGCATTTCTCCTCTCTTGCTGCTGTAATTTGGGTTGTCTTGCGCTGAGGTATACTATATCATATCATATTCATCGCCCTTTGCTTTTGGCGAGCATTGTTTCAAGTAGTTTTAAATATTTTTCTTAGAGGAATTATTGTTCATTACTTTCATTCAATTTGGCATTTACTTTCATGAGTTTTCAAGTTGTGTGAGCAATTCTGGTGTTATTTTGTATTCCCTATTGATGGGTGTGCTCTTTTGCCTTGTGTTGAATAATGTATTTGTCATAACAACTGGGTCGCCTTTTTTGCTCCTCAGATGTATACAAGGTGAACCTGCAATTGAAGAGTACTATGAAATGATGACAGAAGCTGAGCGACATAGAGATTTTATATTTGAAAAGGTCTTGCAGTCCCCTGCTGCTCAACAATTTCTGTCTCCTGGAAGAGTAGTAGTTGTCAAATCAGAATCTGTGAGTTGCTAATTTCTTTTATGCTCTTACCATTACTCATGACATTCTGATTCAAGCTCACATAAATCTGGAAGAGCATGGTTCTATTGTAGTTTGTGGTGTGTTTTTTTCCCGGATTCAAGCGTATTTGAGCCTCTTACTTAGAGTGCCCGATTAGAGTATTGAGCTGCATGAAGATTTTTCCGTTTTATCTTTTTTTTTTTTTTTAATTTTTTTAGCAGAAACACAAATTTTATTGGTGATGAAGTTATATCAAAACAAAAAGACTACAAGCATCCTCCTCAATGAGTGTTGTTAAGGTGGTGACTAGGTTGAGTGCGCCTAGATAGTGGCTTGATCATGGGAGGGGGTATTTTCAATATTTGTTCTTTTAAAGGCTTACATATATATTGGTCTTTTTTAACAAATAACCCTAACCTAACGAGTAACGACTAACGATATATTAAACCCTCTTGCACTCACCATCTTGACTCTCACTCTCTTATGTCCATCTTGTCTCCTTTTGATCTGCATCTCGCCTTTCGTCCTTGTCTCTCTCCCCCGAGATCTCTTACTCTCTCTCTCTCTCTCTCCGTCTTTGTATTCCTTCACAATTTCTCTTAATGACCCTTGTCTACATGGATAATTGTTCTTGAAGAAACCTCCACAACCATTTCCCATATAAAGCAATGTTCCAGAGATATTTCCAATGTCTAGACCTCCCTCTTCCATTGTAAATCTTGGCTCCCAACCCCACACACGCACAACCAACAAACACTCAGGAAAAAAAAAAATTCTTTCAATCTTCTAGCCACCTCTTTAGGAATATTCAAAAGTGACAAGAAGTAATTTGGGATAGCAACACTGATCTGATTAATGCAAGGCATTCTCCTTTAAATAAAGGGATCCTTCCAACCATCTGAACTCTTTGACATTGCCTCCACAATCGAATACCAAAATCTGGGACTTCTTAAATCCTTTCCCAATGGTAACCCCAAATAATACATGCGTCACAGACCAATTGGACAACCTACCTGAGTTGCTTATACTGCCAAACATCCTTGCTCCTCATTGATATGCACCATGTGGTACTTTTTATTGTTGACCTATAGTCCTAATAATTCACAAAAGCATTGGAGAAGCTTCAAGGCACTAAAATGTTACTCTCATCTCCTTGAGAGACTATAATGTTTGAGCCACTCTTTCACTAGCTAGTGGCTGTAGATGATAATCATTCAATGTTGCAAGAGGTGGGAGAAGGAATTGAATAGGGACTTTAATGTGATAGTTGACAATGTTCTAAGATGTGACAAGAGCGTCATTGATGTTTTGGAGGAATGTTTACCAGCTTGTCAAGAGAAAAGTTGATAAAAGGGGTACAAAAAGGGGAAAGTACATGAATTCAGGAGCTGTGTAATTAAGATAGAATCATAGGGCACAAAAGGGTTTTGGCACTTATAAAGTTGGTGTTTGTGTGCAATAGATCACACAAGAAGATGAAGAAATTGAGAAAGGAGGTTGGTAGATGCAGTAAAGGAAGGCAATGTTGGGGTGATGATTTTGATAGAGATTATGATATAGATGTGGACGATTGGAGAGGAGTTCAAGGATCAAAGCCATACAAATGGAGAATCAGATGTGATGGATACCGAGGACAAATTGGTGGATGGTAACTCTAGTGGGCAATGTGAGTAGGTGGGATTTGTCTTTGCATTTACTGATGACTAGGTACGAGGGGATTTTATTTTTAGAGGGTGTGATAATGCCTAGTTCAATTCTGCTTCTTATTCTTCTTTATCTATTATACCTTGTATTCTTGTGTCTTCTAAAAACTGTGTAGGACAAGGATCCAATTCTCCTATTACCCTCATCTTATAGCTCACACTTATCAAGTGTTACCAACAATATTAATATCTCGAAATCTATTCCCAAAGGGGAATTAGAGATTTCACGATTATCAAAGGCAACAAGAAGGGACACCAAGTCCACAGAAATTTAAAGGAAAAGGTTGGAGGGTATTGGTTTCGTAGGAAACTGTGGAAACTATTTCTAGAAGGAATCAAGAAGTTTAAAGGTACATATCCAAGTAAGAGGGAGTTTGTTGCCAAATGGAGAGTAGTCGAAAGGATTATAATTTGGCCAAATGAAGATACTTTATGGAACATTAGAGGTGGAGGTTCTCAAGTCAAGATATATTTGATTAAGAGTTGATGAGAAGAGCCAAATTGGATAGATAATTCTACAAGATTCAAGAGAACAAGGATTGGTAGGAGGTTTGTTTGCCAAATTTGGGGTGCTAGATTTAAAAGATGGTCTTTCTTATCATTCGGTGGTGCTTCTAAAGGATTCTTATTGCATGGGCTACATGATTTTGCAAGATAGAGGAGTGATTTCACGTGGTAAGAGATGAGTCTCTAAATTGCTAGTGGCTTTAAAGGGTGTATGATCCATAATCTTCTTCTGAAAAATAGTTATTGTGGGATAACTTAGCGGGTGTGTGGGGATGGTGTGTTGCAGTAGACTTTAACATAACCTATTTTGTTAGGTATAAATAAAAGTGTTCGCCTAATTAGAAGTATGCCGAAGTTTGATTAGCTAATAAATGAGCTAGAGCTTTAGCATTCTCCAACCAAGGGGTATAGTTCAAATGGTCAAACATGAGAGTTGTACCTATTTGTGGAAAATCGGACCATTTCTCTTGTCTCCTTAGTGGTGCTAGATTTCCTAGTTGTTTGCTTAGAAGTGCTAGATTTCCTAGTTGTTTGCTTAGAAGTGCTAGATTTCCTAGTTGTTTGCTTAGAAGGCTTAAAGAGGCTGAGTTCTAATGATAGAGCAAGTTTTTTGAGTACTAGATGAAGTAACTTGGAGGCATTTGCTGTTTTTGTTCGAGAATATGTGAGTGACAATAATTTTATGTCAAATCTGTTGGTTTGGTGAGGGCAGACAATAACTTGTGCATGGATGGGCCACAAGATGATGCCAAAGTTGAAGTAGGTGAAGGATCATATTAGATAGTGGGACAAGATAGAGTTTGCGTTTATTGCCCATATGAAGATGGAAGTGGAGGATGTTATAGGCTTGTTGGATGCTTTGGAAGAGGCTATTGATTGGAGTTTTGAGAAGAGTGCACTCCATAATTGTAACACCCCGCCTCCCATGCTTAGGTTCACGTCATCTGACGGTATATTTTCTTCCTCAATATCTTTGGGCCGCTTAGGAGGCGGGCCCGTGTTACGTTATCTTTTTTCCTTTTTAAATCCTACATCTATGAGATATCCTGTGTAAATTAATCAATGTACAAGAAATCTATGATGTCATGAAATAAAATAAATCTTTTATTATTTAATAGGAAAATTCAAGGGTAATATAATTCAACTTTGGTTACAACGAAATAAAATAAATAAATAAATTTGGGCCCACATGCCCTACAATGAAATCAAAAAAATTTTACATAATAAAAATTCTCATGCAGCCTTAATAATTAAACTCCTGAAATATTAAAAATAAAGGGTGAGTATAGCCTAGTAAATTATTTCAAATATTTAATTCATTATTTTGACAAAATAAAACATGCATAACAAGCACTTACAATGAATTAAATGATTCAAACATACCCCCTAGCATTTTCAATCCCTAGGGAAAGAACTACTATACTGAACTCAGACCCATAGAGTTGAGATATGATCAACTTCGAACCCTCTATTACTCACAACCCTTGATTAGAATACTCATGAGGAACATCCGCCCTCGTGCCGGTATGTGGTTAAGATCTTTATTTAATCTTTATTAAATGTAAGTGCATAAGAAATAATTATGTAAACATAATTTAAACATTCCAATGGTATAGCATTACACCGTATATCAACATTTAAAATAAAACAAGAAGGATGATTTTTGATTTCTGATGTAGAAGATCGTACAAGATGCAATTACAGAGTATACTCGCTCAGTCAAGAACAATATAATAATTTAATTGTATATATTAAAAAAGGCATGTAAAAGAAAACTAAACTAACCACATAAGCAATCATTATTTGAATCAAAATAATAAATTAAAAGATGGAAATCATTTCACTTTGAGTTGCTTTCTTCTGAACCTTCTTCTGATCTTTCATTAGATTTGTGCAACACTTCGTTGCTACTACTTCGTTGGCTGTTTAGAACAACTTGAGAAAGAAGAAAAATGCTAGCTGCCAAGGATGACGTAAAAAGAAAGCAAGAAGGAACTATTTTTAGTTCTTGCTGGGATGAAAATAATGGGAATGAGAGGGGTTTATATATAATCGTCTGGGGGTGAATTCGTAAATTTTTTGGACGTTTTATTTGAAAACTTTCCATTTTCTTTTGTATTTTGGCGCACAAGTTGAGATAAGGGTTTATAGTTTTTATGCAATTTCCGCCTAAATCGTGTGACCAAAAATCACCCATTTCGTTTTTTTTGTGTGCACAGATCGCATTGTGCATTCAAGATTCCCCCCCACCCCACTTTTTTCATGTCCTCCACTCTTGTCAATTTGCGAATTCGGCGATTTCTTCAAATTCGCGTTTCACATATTTTTTTTTGTTGTTTCGTTTGCTCATTTGTTTTCGGTGAATTCACGCGATTTTTTTATATATATATACCTATCTAATAATAATTTTATACATGATATTCACATATGTTATAACAATATATTATAGTATCTAAACACACATATTATATAATATTATATTTATAACATATATTGTACTCATTTAATATTTAATATTTGCACTAGGTATTTGACACATACTTGTGTACATATTTTCGATGTTGAATTATTTTATTTCATTCATAGAATTTGTACAAATCTTTGGGGTATTACATTCTACCCCCCTAGAAGAGATTTCGTCCTAGAAATTCATCACTAGGTGACTTGAGTGACATTTGATTGAGCTTTTTCTAGTAAAAAGGTATGAATATTTATTTTGTATTTCACTTTCTAATTCCCAAGTGACGTCTTCTATTTCATAGTGTTTCTAGAGAACTTTGACATGCTCTGTACCTTGCGATTGAGAATCCTAACCACCGCTTCTTCATATGTGGCATCATTTTGGATGTCTACCTCTTTTCAACAAATTATATGAGGGGGATCTGGTTCGTATTTCCTTAGCATTGATACGTGAAATACGTTGTGTATTGAGGACATTTGATTTGGAAGGTTTAGCTCGTAGGCACAATCGCCGATCTTCTTGAGTATCTCGAAGGGTCCAATAGTTTTCCTTTGATTCCAAACCTTTTAATGCCTTTCTGAGGGCTGACGCTTAGAAACACTATCGCTGAAGTGGAATTTTAGAGATCTTCTTCTCCTATTAGCGTAACTTTTCTGTCTATTTTGTGCAGTGATCAGTCGCTTCTGAATTTGTTTCACATGTTTGTTCATCTCTTGCACGAGATCTAGCCTAGTAGGAACGTGATCCTCAAGTTTAGACCAATAGGTTGGTGATCTGTAGGGCCTCCCATAGAGGGTTTCGTACAGAGCCATCCTTATACTTGCTTGATAACTGTTGTCATAGGCAAACTTCGCCAGGTGTAGGTACTTACTCCAGTTCCCTTGGAAGTCAAGGACGCAAGATTTCAACATGTCTTTCAGCGTCTGGATGACTCTCTCAGACTGGCCATAAGTCAAAGGGTGAAAAGCCGTACTCATGGTGAGTGCAGTACCTAGTTCCTTTTGTAGACTCTTCTAAAATTGTGAGGTGAAACGAGAGTCTCGATCTGACACTATTGTCTTAGGTACCCAATGAAGGCGTACTATCTCTTTCACATAGAGTTCACCTAGTTTACTGACTTGTTCTATAGATCTAATGGGCAAGAAATGTGCCACTTTAGTGAGATGATCCACAATCACCGAAACAGTATCTTCCCCTTTCTGATTTCTGGGTAGCCCGTTGACAAAATCCATGGCGATGTTATCCCATTTCCATTTTAGGATCGAAAGTGGTTGTAACAGTTCAGAGAGCTTTCGATTTTCTGGCTTTACCTGCTGATAGGTTAGGCACTTAGTGACGTACTTGGCTACATCTTTTTTCATACCTCTCCACCAATAGGTTTTTCGGAGATTTTGATACATCTTATCTCCTCTAGGATGTATCATGTATTTTGTTTGATGGGCTTCATTTAGAATGGTTTGCCTACTCGGTCCATTTTGCTGTACGCAAATTCTTTCTCCTTCCCTTAAGGTACCTTCGGCATCCATTCTAAAGTCGGTATGCTTACCTCGTAGAATTCCTTCAATCAACCTTGTGAGCCATTTGTCATGCCTTTGATCTCTCTTTATCTGATGCAGAAGATTCGATTGACAAGTCATAGTGTATAGATCATCTGACCCTTTTCCTCCTCCTGTTTGCTGAATTTCTTACTGAGGGCGTCTGCCATTACATTGGCTTTTTCCAGATGGTAATGGAGTTGGAAATCGTAGTCTTTAAGGAATTTCAGCCACCTACGTTGCCTAAGGTTCAATTCTTTCTGAGTATAGATGTATTTTAAACTTTTGTGATATGAAAACAGGTCGAATCTCTTACCATACAGATAATGCCTCCATATCTTCAAGGCAAATACTATAGCTGCTAGTTCTAAGTCATGTGTTGGGTAGTTTTGTTCATGGATCTTTAGTTGTTGCAAGGCATAGACAACATCCTTTCTTTCTTGCATCAAGACTGCACCCAATCCGTTCTGTGAGGCATTTGTGTACAGAACATATGCGATGCCATGAGTTGAAGTGACTAAGATAGGGGTCGAAGTCAATCTCCTCTTTAGTTCTTGGAATGATTGTTCACATTTCTCATCCCAATTGAATGTAACTTCTTTTATGGTCAGTTTGGTCATAGGTTCTGCTAATTTGGAAAAGTCTTGAATGAATCTTCTGTAGTATCCAGCTAGGCCCAAGAAGCTTCGGATCTCGGTGATCGTCTTAGGTTGTTTCTAATCTGTGACAGCTTCCACCCTTTCAGGATCTACAAAGATACCTTTTGCTAATACTACATGACCAAGAAATTTGACCACCTTTGTCTAGAATTCACATTTGCTGTACTTGGCATACAATTGGTGTCTTCTGAGTGTTTCTAACACGATCTTCAAGTGTTCTAGGTGTTTCTTTTTGGACTTGGAGTATATTGGGATGCCGTCAACGAATGCCACGACAAACTAGTCAAGTTATTGTCTAAATACTTGGTTCATCAAGTCCATGAATGCTGTCGGGGCATTAGTTAAACCAAAGGGCATTACCGTAAACTCGAAGTGTCCATATCGGGTTCTAAAGGTAGTGTTGTGAATGTTGGATTCATGGATCCTCAACTGATGATATCCTGACCTAAGATCAATTTTGGAGAAATGAGTAGCTCATCTCAATTGATCAAATAGGTCGTCTATCCTTAGTAAAGGTTACTTGTTCTTTACTGTTGCTTGATTCAGTTTTCGATAGTCAATGCAGAGTCTTATAGGTCCGTCCTTCTTTTTCACGAACAACACAGGAGCTCCCCAAGGTGATTTACTTGGTCTGATGAGTCCTTTCTCTTGGAGCTCGTCTAGTTGAATCTTCAACTTGATTGATTTTACTAGGGCCATATGGTATGGAGGTATAGCTATGGGGTTGGTTCCAGGTTGGAGTTCAATCTTGAACTCGACGCCTCTAGTTGGTGGTAGTCCGTGTAAGTCATCAAAAAATACATCTTTGTAGTCTCGGACCACTTCTAGGCTCTTGATCTCTTTCTGTCCTTTAGAGTCTTCCTCTAAGAGTTTCCTGAGGTCATCTTTCTGTCTTAAGCAGTTCAACATGGCCATCATTGGGCTCCTAGGCAACCTATGAATATCACCATTAATTTTAAAGGTTTCTCTTGAGGGTAACGTTATCATCACTCTTCTCTTAGGACAATTGATTTGCGCTTGATATTGATCCAACCAATCCATACTCAATATCAGATTGTACCCATCGAATGAAAGTACTTAGAGATCGGTCGAAATTAACTTATTTCCAAATCTAAGGTCATATGTACATATTCTCTTTACAGTGATAGTAGTTCCTGTGGGCGTGGATACATTTAAGGTTACAGACAATGTTTATGTTACTAGTTGTAGCCTATTAACCAGTTCTTCTGAAACAAAAGATTTAGTAGCATCCGAATCAAACAACAGTTTCATAGCAACATTAAATAATTGGAATGTACCTTCCACCGCAGGGATTTGTTCCTCAACAATTGCAAATGCTTTGGCCTTGTTCTGCCCACGACCTTGGTTTTGTTTTTGCCTTTGGTCGTTGTTTGGTCGCGGTTGTTGCTATTGAGGACGTCCATTTTGTCCTCCTCTTTGATGTTGTTGTTGTTGTGGGGCCTATACTTTAGCAGGACAGAACCTAGCCAGATGTCCTGGTTGGTTGCAATAATAACATAGCCCTTGTTGTCTTGCTTACTCCTTTCGTTCTTCTCTGTATGGCCTTGTTTGCTTTAGAGCCTAGGGTGCCCTGTTTCCACCATTTTGTTGGTTGAAATTTTGTTTCTTGTGAGGCCCCTGATGGTCTTTGCTATTTCTTGGCCTGTTGTTCCTGTTCCTTAACCTATGTTCGAAGTTCAGTTCCTGTTCTAAGGTCAATGCCCTGTCTACGACTTCTCTATATGTCTTCGGGCATGTTGTCTTTATTAATTTTCAAATCTCAATCCTGAGACTCCAAGTGAAGCGGTTGACCTTCTTTTTCTCTTCACTAATTAGTTTAGGTGAGAATTAGGCCAATTCGATAAATTTGGCCTCATATTCAGCCACTGTCATATCTCTCTGATTTAACTAAACAAAGTCCTCTTGCATTTTCGTCAGTGTTGCTTCGGGAAAGAATTTCTCGTAAAATATCTCCTTAAACTCTTCTTAGTTCGTTATGCTAAATTAATGTTCGGGTCTGCCTTTACCATGTGCCACCAGCTTCTAGCTGGTTCCTTGGATTGATGGGTAGCCAACGCTACCCTACTAGGACCCATTACTCTCAATACATCCAGGTGTTCTTCTAATTCATAGTACCAATGGTCAGTTGTTAAGCTATCAATAGTACCATCAAATTGTGATGGTTGAAGCTTCTTTAATTCCAACAACATCTTTCTATGTTAACTATCTTCCAGATTCTCATGTACCTCCTGATAAGTTGGAACCTCGGGCATTGGTACTGGCATTGGCTTCTACATCGGGATAGGTTCCTGGACCTGTGGCTGCGGTGCCACCTGAGGTGTTATTTGGGGTAGGGCCCTCACGATTTGTTCCATGATCCTCCTTGTGGCCTCTAATATCATATTTTTCATCTAGTTCTCAGCTACGTTATTCGGTACCTCTTGCCCCCGAGAATCAATCTTGTCAGATGTTGTAGCCCTGGTAGCGTATCTTTTGGGTTCGACTATTTATCTACCAATCAAGTTGTTTTAGTACTAGTTTCCACGGTTTTGCCTTGTCGTACTATCATGACTCTAGATTTAGGTTTCGAGGTTCTTGATTTGTCCAGTGGCCTAATTGTTTATTCTTTTAAATTCTTTTTGTTTTTGGGTATAGGATTTGGTCTCATACATGCATATTCAAACAACAAGATCATCATACATTCAATAATTCAATAATTCAAGTTCATGCTTAGCATAGCAAAATTTTGGGCTTCTGCTTAGGCCTCTGGGTTCGAGTGTCCCATTCCACCCTTGCCCATCGACATGGACTTCCACTCAGAAGTTTCACTACACCCAATCTATTTCGCAAATGTCTCAATTTCTAAAGCTTTCCAAGCCCTACTATATTTGACTGTTCCATACCAGCCAAGCATAGGGAAAAAAGTTCGTTCAAAGCCACCGATTATTCACCAAACATGGTCCGTCATTCTCCAAGTCCAAGATTCCTCCATACTCCTGAATTCCTATGCGTCCCATACCACATAAAAACTAGAGATACAAGATCCTCCTGATCTCGTGCTCTGACCACATAAGTGTTTCGTTTCCATACGTTTTCAGTCTCTAGCCTATGTTCTAATGTTTTATTTATGATTCACTGTGCCACCCAAGTTTCTGCCTAGGTCCCTCTCTTAGACCTAGTGTTTAAGTCCTGGTTGAGCAATTTTTCTGTCAAACCGTCAACCGTCATCAAGTCGTGATGCCACCTTTGGCATCTCCTTTGAATTATAGTAAGTTCTTCGCCCTTAATTACCACCTCCTAGTTTTTTTTTGTAGAAAATAAGTGTGTTATTCAACTCCGACTACTCATATGAGCTAGTGGGACAACTTTCAGATCGGACGGCGAGACCGAAGTCTACTTAGCAACCGTGCTTTCTAGAACGGGATAACCCGTCTACCTTTCAATGTTTAGCTTTACTCGGAACAAGCCTTACCTACTATTAGCTCAACTTGTAATCTTCGTATCCAAACAAAACTGTTGAAAACATATACTTCTTTTTTGAGAATAATTTTTTTTAAACAATTTCAATTTTCAAAACAGGAGGTAGGACTTTCTAAATTAATTCGAATTAAAGTTCTTACCTGATCAGTTAATTCTTTCTAATCATTGCACAAGACATTTGAAGCGCAGACTCTGATACCACCTTTGTAACACTCTACCTCTTATGCCTAGGCCCACATCATTCGACAGTATATTTTTCTTCCTCAATATCTTTGGGCCATCCAGGAGGCAGGCTTGTGTTGCAAAGGTGGTATCAGAGCCTAGGCTGTAGATGCCTTAGGCAAGGATTAGAAAGAATTGACTGGTCAGATAAGACATTTAATTTAAATTAAATGGGCAATATAATATTTAATTATATTTATATTATTATTAATCCCACATTTAATAATATTAATATTATTAACGCATACTATTATCTATATATATACATATACATGTATACATATCTAATAATACATGTGATTGTTATTAGAATTATTATTTCTATATATATGCATATACCTATCCAATAATAATTTTTTACATGCATATCATTTCACATGTGTTATAACAATATATTATCTAAACACATATTATATAATATTATATTTATAACATATATTGTACTCATTTAATATTTAATATTTGCACCAAGTATTTAACGCATACTTGTGTACATATTTTTAAAGTCGAATTATTTTATTTTGTTCATAGAATTTGTACAAATCTTTGGAGTATTACAATAATACTTAGAAAGTAGGCTGGGAGGAGTTGTGTATTAGGAAGGAAAGAATTTTTCTTCAAAAATGTAAGATTAGATAGCTACAGTAGGGAGATGTGAATTCCAAAATTTTTAATTTGCTTCTTAGTAGCAGAAGAAGTAGGAGCACCATTTCTTCCATCATTATAAAGGATGGCGTGAGGATTGATGGTCATGTTGGGGTGGTTAAGGAGATTATGTTATATAATATTTTGAGAAGATGTTTACTGCCAAGCAAAGTGACTTGAGAGATTGAGGGCATAGACTGGGAACCTATTCCTAGGAGGAAAGGATATGGTTTGAGTAATCTTTTAGGGAGGAGGAGGTGAAAGCTGTTGTTTTTGAATGTCGAGGGTCAATTGCTCTTGGACTAGACGACTTTCCTCTTGCTTTTTTCTACAAGTTGTGGGATGTTGTCAAGAATGATATTATGATGATGATTTAGGAGTTCTTATAGAGTTGTATGATTAATAGTTTGGTGAATGAAACTTATATTTGTTTGGTTCCAAAGCATCTAGATCCTAGTGCCTTAGAGATTTTTGGGCTAGTAGTTTGGTGACTAGTATTCATAAAATCATTGCTAAAATGCTTTCAATGCGATTGAGAACACTGTTATTAGAAACAACAGGAAGCCAAGTAGTTGATATTGTACGTTTAGGACCAGAATTTCTTGTTTCAAAAGTGAATTTATCAAGCTTGATTTACTATGAACTAGTACTCTCAATGTGGGTAGATTTTGGTCAGGGAGATTTAGAGACAGTGCTTCAATTGTTTATTGAAGGGTGTTAGATAGTCTTGGTATCTAATGAAGCTGTTGAGGATACAAGGGTTAAGGGACCTAAAGAAGTACTTTTCAAGGTAGTTTGTTAGGATTTTCTTATGCCTTTGATATAGAAGAAATGTTTTGATGGGAGATGGATAGATTGGATGATGGGCTGTGTAAGCTTGGTTTCCTATTTGGTGTTCGTGAACATGTGATGAAGGGGAATATATGTAGAGGGGAGCGGACTCGACAAAAATGACCGTTAACTCCTCCCAACTAAACAAGAAATTTTAACTTGCAAGCAACTTAATATCAGTAGTAATACTTATAAAGTCAATCCCATAGAGATTGGGTTATGAGAAAACAAAGTGTGAATAAATTATCAATTTATTAATTAAAATTACTAATTAAAATTATTAATGGGAATTATTAAAGAGAATTACGGATGAATAGACTAAGAAACATTAATAAGACATAAAAATTAATTCAACAATTTATTAATTTATTCTTAAATTTAACTCAATTAGAAAATAAATTCAATTCATTCCAATCAGAAGATATATAATCAAAATTATACTCAACAATTTATATAATAAAATGACTTTTCCTTAATTAAAATCAACACGAATAAAACGCCCTAAATATTTTACCACAAGGAATCTTAAGCATTCAATGTATTAAAAAAATCACATTTAATCAAAAAATTATTTAAAAAAATATTTTTTTAAACAATCAGATTTTTAATTAATTCAAATCAAACAATAAAACCTCTTTATAAGATTAAAGCACCATAAATTAATTAAATTAAAACTTATAGTTTTATCAAAAATAAACCTAGGTTGACAAAATTCTAAAATAACCTATTAAATATTTCATAATCTAATTAACAAGAAAATAAAATAAATAAAATCAAATAATTAACCCATAATTTTAGATTTTACATAAAATAATCAATTCATACTAATCAAATTCTAGGCAAGAATCTCTAAATTTAACACGTTAAATAACTCAAAAAGAAAAGTCAGATTTCATAACCATGTAAACCTTCAAAATTAATATAAAAATCTCTCAAGTTCTCACCCAAGTTCTTTCCTCTTTTATTTTCCTACTCATCTACATCTTCTCTTCATGTATATCTCAATCTCTTCTTGTTTTCTTTCTTATCATGTGCTCACTTCTTCTATAACTCTTCTTCGTATCCAACATTCTTCTCTATCTCTTTAACTTGTAGTAGGACTTTGACTTATGTATGATAGAGTGCTCCATATTCCTCTTTAATTAATTAACTCCTTATTATGTAGCATCCTTTTATTTAATCATGAAAATAAAAATAATAAATTAAATAAGTAAATTACCAAAAAAATAAAATAATCATGGACTACAATTTTTTTTTGGTACCTTATTTTTATTTCAATCAGTGGATCATACAACTTATTGGTTTTAATTTCCAAAATTACTAGAATTATAAAATTGTAGTTTAACCTTTAGTTTTGGATAATTAATTATATTTTTATGATGTATTTTATCCAAAATTACTAGAATTATCAAATTTATCACTTACCTTAGTGGTTGATAGTTTGGGGAGACTGATGTCTAAAGCTTGTAGTTCTAGGATGATGGTTGAGGAATTTTTGGTAGGTAAGGATTGTTAGAGTTTCCTAACATATAATGCACAAGAAGTTTGATGGGGGTTGACACAGTTAGAATTTGAACTTAGGACTGCTTACGGCTATTTCCTAGTTAATCTAGTTGAGCATATTTTGATGACACTCATAATTGAAGTCATTGATGGAGGGGTTAACTTTTGGTCGTAACAGGGGAGCTACCTCACCATGCAGATAGCCATGGATACCGTTACTTGAGTTCAAATATGGTTAAATATATGTGTGAAAGATAATATCAAACATGGTTAGATTGGTAAGGAAAAAAAAAATAAAACAAAGATGTCTTCACATTTGAATAAAATATGCCAACTATTTGCAGAGAAAGAATCACATCTATTTTCTTTAACGTACCTAAACATTAATAGCCTAATAACTCAATATATCAGTTCTAATTCATGGAGCTTCTAGCAATTTTTCTGTAAGTCTTAGAGACAAGGTGTTTTCTTTTGTTTCTTTCTATGATATCCAGGTAGAACATACGCCGACTGTGGTCTTATTATTGGAGTCTTGATTATGCTCGTGTTTAAGTGCTACTTTGTGGTTCACCTATTTGGAAGTTCCTAATTAGACAATGTTATCCTTATGTTTAAGAATGTATTCCTGTTTTTACTCATGTTTGGGTGTCAAGTTAATTTGATGTAATGTTATTGTATCGAGAACTTCTTCAATCTAAGTGCTACTGGCAATGCTTGATTCTCAAATTGTTCATGTTTCCTAGCACTGGAAAAATCTTGTGGGGCCAATCTAGGAGGTAGTAGTTCAAAGGATCTCCTGGTTGGGTACTTTCTACTATCCCTTGAGTCCTGGACAGCCAGTTAGTTGTCACAGTTCAGATAACCTGGCTTGCATGCACCATAGCTAATGACTCAACTCAACTAAGCTCAACAAACCCTTTTCTCATCTTTGTATGGCCTGCTGCAGCCTGCGAACATTTCTCTTCCTTTATTCTGTCGAATCAAGGGCTAACGTATATTACAAATAGTTACATCTTTTTTCATATGTTGTGAGTATCCTGTGATTCTGAAAATCTAATTTATTTTACAGAAAATTGATATTGTAATCCAGTATATATATATATATGTGTGTGTGTGTCTGTGTGTATGCAATTTTCTTACAATGGAAGTGTTGATGAGATGCTTTCAGCCCCCACTTCAAACTGGAAGATTGCAATGGATACGTGTTTGTTAATAAAATCTTTTTGTCATTTCCTCTCATAAATATAAAGTATGCTATATATGTATAGATATATGCAATTTTCTTTGGATGGAAGTTTTGATGAGATGCTTTCATCACCTGCTTCAAACTGGAAGATTGCAATGAAGGTGATATGTGTGTTTTCTTCTGTTTGTTAATGAAATCTTTTATTCATTTTCTCTTGGAAACTAATAAAGTATGCATACTATTTTTCATATTCTATGATTCCAAGCCCTGTTGGTGACATATTTGTTATCTTTGTTATCTTTGTTAGCTTTATTCAGTTATAGGATGTCCATTTATGCCTGTAATTTTTTTTTGATTGTATAACATAGATTTTTACTGCTGAATTCATGTTCCAATTACCTAACTCTGATCCAATTTTTTAACTGCCCTTGCTGGTTGTTTATCATTTACAATTGACAGGCTCAAGACCATTTACTTGGAGTAATTGTGAAAACACCCTCAACTACTAGTAAACAGTATATTGCTTTGGTGCTGCGACCTGATCTACCATTGCCAACTCACTCTCCTTCTGCTAGTGATAAATCACAAGAAAAAGGAATTGACAATGTTCAGCAGGGTTATTTTATTGCTCCAAAATCAAAACGTGGTTTTGACGAAGAGTATTTTTCTGCTGTCAGTTCTCGCAAAGGAACCGGTGCAATTAATATTAAACTACCGCACCGTGGTAATGCAGCTGGGGTGAATTATGAGGTTATAGCAATTGAACCCAACGAATTGTTAAGCATTTGCAATAGCAAAATAAAGATTGACCAGGTTCGGCTTCTTGAAGAAGTCAGTAGTGTTGTGTACTCAAGAACTGTTCAACTACTGTTAGAGAGGAAATCAGATGGCAATAAATATCCCCCTGCTCTTGATCCTGTAAAAGGTATGGGCTTTATTACACTTTTGTCTTACCGTAGATATTGGTCTTATGTCTTTGTTATACTCTAGTGTTATGGTATATACTGGTCTTATGCTTCTTAATGTTTTCTTAGTGGACCATGCACGGATAATATTTTATTGTCCTATGTTTTATTTGCATTCTCCAAATACTGTGGCACATGCTTTATATTTTGCATGTTAGATGTGGGATATCTTAAATAAATCTTTGGTTGATAATTGAGACAAATGGCCTGTTTGTGTAATTTATGCACGAGGAAGGCAATGTGAGTACATATATTATTGATAAGTCTATTGTAGGCAGGCGTGGATCTCAATTAATACTGATACTCTCTTTGCTTAACAACCTCTAGGCTTTCTATTAGGCCTAGATGTGGGGTTTTACTTCAAAGGGCCTTGGTACTGATGAAAAGGGATATCCACACTTAAATCACATGAGATGAACTCTTTTCTTTCTAATATGGGAATATTCCTTTCATTCCATGCATGTCTAGCATAAACTTCGTGGCCATTATTCATCATTATATTATAATAGATGGAAAAACCGAGAATTTTATGAGATTTCATCTCTTAAATGAGCATGTGTTACAACTGAACTCAACAGAGCCCTTTCCCAGATGCATGATTGGCTGCATGAATTAACTTTCGCCACGGCACTTTATCATTTCTACTGTTTGCTTCAATTCTAATTTCATCATTCCAGAGCTATAGAGATAATGAAATGTTATAGGGAGGGGTAGCCAGCCTGGTGGCCAAAATTTCTATTTTGCTTTTGTATCAAAGAGCTAAAAAGATATGGATCTCGTGGACTTGGGCAAGGGCAGCCAAACTTCTAAGAATAGCTCTCAAAAAGAGAAGAGATTTAATAGGTTGCATTTATTATACCCTCAGAAAAACCTTTGAATCACTCTATGGACTTGAGCAAATGGTGAGCAGACTTTTTTTTCTCTTTTTGAGCAGAAAGTAGTAAATCCTAATAGTACCAGAGTTTCACAAACGCAAGAAATTATCAAAACATACATCCTGCTACTGCTGTTCATCTAAATTGCATCCAGCTTCATATATGAACTCCAATTATTAGTGCCCATTTTGTTACTGAGAACCTGTGTGCAAATGGTGATGCAAAGGTCCATAAACTAGCATTTAATTTCACTTCTTCCCATAGTTTCCCCTTCTCTCTTGCAACTCTTCGAAGGATTCTGCTATATATATATATATATATATATTTTTTTTTTTTTTTTCTTTCCATAATGCCCATTAAGAGGCACAAAATACAATTTGCCTAAGCTCTTTCTCTTCTAAATGCTAAGGAAGGAATATGGTTGACAGATAGACTTTCCTTGAGCTGTGAGGGAGGAATAAACCAAAGTCCTGAAAAGGAAAAGCCACTCTCTCCATAGCCATTTAGCATCATAGGGACACTGGAAGAAAATATAATCAGGGTAGTTTCCACATTCTGATAGCAAAGGATGCATCTACTTGGGGACATGCATATGGTAGGAAAACGACATTATACATCTAATATATTTATTTTTCCATGTGCCAAAGTCCACTCAAATGTTTGTAATTTAGATGAAACTCTTGCTTTCCAAAGATGAGATGCTAGTGGGAATAAGCTTGTTTGAGGTTGGTTCAAAAGGTGAGAGAAATATGTCTCATCTAACTGTGAATTTTTTGGAGGGTTCTAAGCTCCATTGGATTTGATATGGTTCATTAGGCAGTGAGGCAATAGCGAGTCTATCTAATGGCTGTATATTTCCCCTGCTTCCCTATTTGTTAGTGGCCTGGCTAAGTGAGGTTCCATGATGGTCTAATTTGTAAAGGAAGTGATCCGCTGGTTATTGATGGTGGGCAGATTATATAGATCTGTGTAACACTTAGCCAGCCTAGTGTTTCCCATTCATGATCCTGCCAAAACTTAATTGCTGTCCATTCCCCACCTAGGAAATAATTTGAGGCACTAGTGACGAAATAAATTTCCATGGGCTTTGGTAAAAGGCTGCATATCTCTTACCAACTCCCAATGACAGTTGATCATGGCTCCTAGAGATCACTCGAACCCATAGTAAATCTGGTCATCATGAACAATTTCAAAAACCAATTTGCTACATAGGGATTTTTTGAATTCCTAGACCCCCTAACTCAAATGGCTTCTGAACCATTTCCCATTTTACCAAATTTGATGGTCCCTTCTGCCTTCCTCCCCATAGAAATCTCTTCAACTCTTTCTCAATTCTCTTTGCCACTGAACTGGTACCTTGAAAATAGACAAATAATAGACTGGCACAGATGACATCATTGATCTGATCAAAGCTAATCTTCCTCCTTTTGATAAGAAGGCCCTTTTTCATCCATTGATTCTGTTAACCACTTTTTACAGTACTGGTTCCCAAAAATTAACCAACATTGGATTTCCCTCCTGCTGGAGTCCCAAATACTTCATTGGCCAATATCTCATCGAGCATCCCACGTTCTTAAGTTAAGTTTATTTGTGTCTCATTTCCCGTATTTATTCCTATGAGCTAATTTTTGTAGAAGTTGAATTTTGAGGCTCGATAGATCATAGAACCCTTGCAAGATGGAGATGGTATTTGTAATATTTGTTTCATCCCCTTATAGGAAGAACAAACTGTCGTCTGCAGATGAGAGATCTCCCCTTCTTGAAAATCTTCAAAGGACTAGCAAACTTTTAAGAATAGAACTAAACAGCAGACCCCTAGAAGGCCACATTCTAATAACTGGACCCTGTCTATAATATTAATGTACATTGCGGCTCTGGTATGTTCCAATAACATAGAAATTAGAAATAAACTTGAAAAGATGACTTACCTTAAGTTAAATGCTTAGACTTAGCTGTATGCCATATCAAACTTGTTGATTGAATTTCCTTCCCTTATAGTAAGGTTTCAATGATTGGTCACAATCTTTCATGAAAGATTGTGACCCTGCTTTTCATGCTGATGTATGGTTGACTCCAGTTTGTTCTATTACTTTCAATGAGATGATTACTTCAGCAAAATTCTTGTCCAATCTGCCCATTTTCTTCTACGGTATATGTTAACATATCTTATTACCATCTTCGTTCAAGTGTTACTTTTTTTTTATTTTGCTTCATTCTTTTGACCATGTCAATGCAATGATGGGTTTATGAGAAACATCTTTATATGCATTCCATCATGATGCTTCCATGTGAATCCTAATGCTTCTACTTCAGTGGGGACTAAGCATAAATGGCTATTTAACTTTCATTTGAATGATTGCAATGCTTCAGCTTTTAGTTGCAGGAGAATGACTTTCTTCATCTAACCTGGTGATGGTTGTTTTTAATTTCCAAAGACAAGAAACGTGAAGTTTTTTGGTATTTGATATTTCTCTGGCTGTTTCAACTCAATATGCTTAATGAAAAGAGGATAAAAATGGAAAATTGCCTGTTTTATAATGGTGATGGTTCTATATTATGTCTTCTTACCTGTTATATTTGCCTGCACAAGTTTAATGTTTGCAATTGTTGGTCCATCCAGACCTTAAGCTGAAAGATGTAGCAGTTGTGGAGGCATACAGAAAATGGAACTTTCTTTTGCAAAAGATGGCTGGGAACAAGTGTCATGGATGCATAAAATTTCAGGAGCATGTTGCATTAGTAAAAGAGATATTCAAGCATCGAGAGGAAGTAAATTCACTTAAGTATCAAATGTCAGATGAAGCACTTCAACAGATGCCAGATTTTCAGGGCCGGGTGTGTTCTTTCTGAACCACTTTTGTTGCTTTTCACTGACTCAGTTTCTTGTTTTTACTTAAAAAGTTTTTTTGTATTTAAATTTATGTAATGAGCATGATACATGGTATATTGACAAGAAATGCATTTGCAGATTGATGTTTTGAAGGAGATTGGCTGCATAGATTCCGACCTTGTTGTTCAGATAAAAGGTCGAGT
The DNA here is from genome assembly GCA_030144865.1 of Tinospora cordifolia. Lineage (NCBI taxonomy): Eukaryota > Viridiplantae > Streptophyta > Magnoliopsida > Ranunculales > Menispermaceae > Tinospora > Tinospora cordifolia. Next base: position 7,294 of record JAJIYU010002197.1, on the reverse strand, counting down.
AGCGTGTGAGATGAATTCGGGGGAGGAGTTGATTTGTACAGAGTGCTTGTTTGAGAATCAACTGGATGACCTAGAACCAGAAGAAGCTGTAGCGTTAATGTCCTCCCTTGTTTTTCAACAGAAGAATGCTTCTGAACCATCTCTAACCCCTAAGCTAGCTGAGGCAAAAAAGAGGTCAGTTACATTCATCTTTGGGTGGTTGTATTATTATGATTGTTGGTGGTGGTGGTTGTTATTGTCATCGCCATCATTTGCTACTATTATCATTTTAGTCATTGTACTGTTGTTAAGCTCTTACATAAGTGATGTACCTTGAATAGATTGGCAGCTTTTAAGTTCAAAATTCTAAATGAGGGAATAATTGATGATAGTAAACTTTTTCTACATGAAGAGGATTCTTAATGATTTAAATTGATAATACGCTACATTCAAAACCAAGAAAAGGAGGTTAACTGTTTATATTTTTTTTTATTGAAAAAATCAAACTGTTCTGGGGCTTCTAAACTCACAAAAAGCAGTTGTTTCATACAAATGAAAAATTGATTGCCAAGAATATTTTTTTCTTTTTTGTCAATTGTATGGGCCTGAATATTTGAAAATTGCTGAATTTTTGTGATTGCTTTTTAATGATGATGTCATTCCTAGTGAAGAGAAGTGTCCTTTTTAAGGTGTACAGAACAACTTATTGATTCGATATATATATATATATATATATATTTTTTTTTCACTGCGTGGTCTCATAACTCTTGCATATGTTAGGTTGTACGATACAGCAATTAGACTTGGAGAGCTTCAAGCTTATTACAAGCTTCCAATAACCCCAGATGAGTATGCTCGAGATAATCTCAAGTTCGGTCTAATGGAAGTGGTTTATGAATGGGCTAAGGTGCTTCTGTTCTGGCAAGAATTTATACTGTCAAGTAAATTTACGACTGGTCTTTGTTGAGCTCACATCCTTTCATTTGTTGACAGGGCACTCCATTTGCAGATATTTGTGAACTTACGGATGTTCCTGAAGGATTAATTGTCAGGACCATTGTTCGATTGGATGAGACATGCCGTGAGTTCAAGAATGCTGCAGCAATCATGGGTAACTCTACGCTGTACAAGAAAATGGAAACAGCTTCCAATGCAATAAAGCGGGATATTGTCTTTGCAGCTAGTCTGTACATCACTGGAGTCTAATGGAATCTAAACCTTTTATCTTCTTTTTTTTTTTTGCCCTTTTTTCTTTTTTGCTTGCAAGAGAAAAAGAAATGCCATGTTTGCAAGCAGAAATTGCAACCTTTAGTGGGTTACTACATGGCCCTTGGATAGAAAGGCCGTGGGATAAAAAGAGTATTCCTCGTTCCTTCCACACTTTGGGTCCAACGGATTGCACTAAGGATGCATTAACTGACCCACACTGCGAGTGACAGGTTGGGCTGTGATAAAGTCATAAAGAGTATAACATTCACTAGAAGGGAAAGGAAAAGGAATTTTATGGTTTCTGGCAAAAATCAATGTATAGCCTTGTAAATTAGAGTATAGGAACATGACTTAATGTTTTTAGGCAGCCAAATTGTGAAATCAGATAGGCAAAATTCTCTGACATTATAGTATGATAGACTACTACTCTGAGGTGCCAAATTCTGATTTTTGGAGCATTTCAGCCAAAACAGGAACTTCATACTTTGGACCCTTTTCTTCATTTTTAACCATTGATCTGGACATCATTTTTGATGAAGTATACTTGGCTCTTGAGAAAGATCATTATGGTTTCACTTGTAATTGCTTTTATATTTTCACTGTGCTCTTTCCTTTGCTTTGTTTGCCTGAGTTTAGTGGCATTAGCTGGAGATGCTGTGGCCTGAAAATTAAGATTAAACGGATGGTGGACAATTCTGGGCTTACGATATCAGGAGCGAAGAATGAAGCATCGAGATATGGAATAGGAATCTGCGACATCACTCGGTTACAAACTTCAACAGCAGGTACTTGCAACTCCTATTACATAGTTTTGTTGCCTCCGCAGTTACACTGGTGGGAACCCGTTGATCGATGTGAGTTCAAGCACATAGTGCTTGTGTGATTCAGGATTTGAAAACAGTTTTCAATAACTTTATAATGGAAGTGGAACTCTCATCGCATTATGTTTCTCTCTGTATTATTTTTGAAAACGTAATTACCGGTGATGGCAATGACAATGCATTTTTTCAAATATGTCCTGTGCATTTTTCTTTTCCTTTTAATGTATGTCACAATGATTAAACCAAATTCTTTTCTATACTTATATGAGAGCATCTTGGACCCAGAGTTATGTTGCCTGCCATATCTGGTGCAATGCTGTTGCATCCACACCAAAATGACATATTATTATTTTTTACTTTTAAAAAAATTAGAGTAATTAAAATATAATATAAAATAATATACAATAGAGTTAGCTTGATGTTAATTTTACGCCAAACTGAATTAACTTTTATTCCATTTTGGTGTAAAGAATTAGTAATGCCCCACATAATTAGCTATGTAATGCCCAAAATATTTCAAGGACTAAAAAATAAATAAGTAAAATATAAAGGACGATTGTCATAAATTTTGTGAAAAAAGAGTGATGAATTATGCGAACCTTCTTCTACTCTGGATGCTTGACCATGCATTGAAGGATTTCTAGGGTCCACGTGGATGTTCGAGATACTCTTCTGACAACGAAGTAGTAGTTGAAACTTGTCCTTACGTTCAGCGGATCACATGCAATAATTCCCCGCTTCAATAATTTCTCTTCTATCATTGGTCCACCTTGTGTCGAAGATTCGTGAGAAGGTGACGCACGAGAGCCATGTGTTGGTGGGCCCGTTTAATCAAGTGCGTAAAGCATCGGAGACATCTAGTTCAAATTTACGCAATCAGATAGTGACACCTTTGAACTGATGGGACCGCAATTATTCGTCATCTATTAAGTTACGACCGGGAGCTCTTCGCGCTTATAAGCTTCTCGTAAAGCTGGCGAACGTCTTCTGGTTTGTGCGCTGCAAACTCGACTCGTGTTCTTCTGAGACCTGATTCCTGGGAGAACAGGTAGATACTAATATATTAAGAACGGTATTTGATCCAGAAACGGTTGGGTTCTGTGTTCTGCTCAGATCTCGCGCTCTTCGGATAATCGATTTTGGTAAAGAGATCTCATACACGCACTTGATGAATGCATGGATTCTTAAATTGTCGACAATGGAACAAATTGGATTTTTATGTGTGGTTTCGATCGTTGGTGTATGGAGATGTGATAGGTGAATTTGATTTTTCCACTTCTTTCGTCGAATTCTCGTCTCTCTCTCTCTCTCTCTCTTTTCATTTATTTGATTCATTTGTATGTATATTGCAAGAATCGGTGATGTGCCAAGCTCTGAATCTTTAAAGAACTTCTTTCCGTGTGCGATCTAGGTGTTGAATGCAAGGAGACCTATGAGCTTATTTTTATGTGCAGAATTATACGCATTTAGATGAATAACCTCTTTGATGCATTGACACGTATTCAATATTATATGATTTTGGATGGATTTAGGGATCTAACTGTATTTTTTGTGGTCGTGATTGCCTCATCAAATGGATAAAATTGCTCCGGTCTTGCTAGTTTCAGGCTTCCAGGCTCCCATAGATAAAATAGAAATGTTAATATCTATGTCGGTTTGGTAAACGTGGTTGGGCTCCTACGTGATGTTTATAGCTTTTACAGTCAAGTGGTTTTTTACAATTGTTGTGTATGAAAAGCATTCTTTTGGATTCAGAATTCTCACGAAAAAGACCTATTTTTGTGAATTGGCAGGCAAATATGTCTGCATCAGACGTAGAGACAGAGAAGTGGACAAATGAAACTTCCTGCGAGTTTCATTGCTTGACGGTATTGAAACGGGGACTGTCTATTTCAGGAACTAAAATTTCTTGCCTATAAGTTATATGACTGACCTGAGGCGGCTCAGGTGGATTTTCCGTGTTGTGGGAATATGTCGAATGGATGATATCTGAGAGGTTGCTACTAGTTTAATTATGGAAACCTAACTTTAACTTGGGACTTCTCGAGCTGTTATTTGCTGGTTTGATTACTCTATGTCTGCTTTTGCTGATCAAATGGACCGTGGGAACTCCACCCATAGTCTTCCCAGTAGAGGAAACTCAGGTATGTGAAACTTTTTAACAACTTTGTTTTATTTTATTTGTCTAGCTTGTTGATGCGCATTGTATTTAGAGCACTTGCAAAGAAGTAAGATCACAGTTCTGTTTTTGAAATGCTATCAAATGAATGTTTTGTTATAAACTCATTTTTGCTTCTTTGTGGAAGAAAATTTACACTCCGGAAAATTATTTATTTTCTACATCAATTATGCTTCAGCAAAGTTTGTAGAATATTTATGGACATATCTGAAGTGTTACATTTAGTGGCTCACTCTGGCTTCATCCTCTTCTTTTATTAATTTCTCTCTCTCTCTCTCTCTTTTTTTTTTTTTTTTTTTTTTTTTTTTTGTGGTTGTGTTTGCCTACTTATATATGCAGAAATGGGGAGCAGCTATCTGATGGAATCAGGTCTCTATGTTTCATCTTTTGCTGCAACAATCTTTGTTGCAGCACTTGTTACTGTTGGAGTCCTATTTGTAACATTGCTTATCACTTTAACCGTCATGCTTGAATCCTGTCAAAGTAGAAGTGCTGGAATTCTTCAGCATCAAGTCGCAAATGTTGAGCATGGTTATTGCAGAGAGTTCGCTTTATATGCAGAGCTAAATGGATTAAAGACAGAAGAATTTCCTGCAGTTTGCAAGACTCGCACCATTCAAAATGCAGAACAAGAACAATATTTTAGAGATTTGGCATCAACCATGCGAGTAGCAGAAGATTACTTTAATAATTTAACACCAGAGAATGATGGGATGGCTAGGGTATTAGTGGATATTGATGGTATGCTCACAGCCAAACCTGTTCATGCCACCAATTTGTTACATCAGGGGTATTACCTCAACTGATAGTACTTCTTTAAGCTAGTTTCTTAGATTTAAGTTTCAGAAAAAGATTTTTCAAGAATGTGGTAAATAATCATTTATGCACATAAATATCATTACATTATTTATTGATGGGTGTGCACTAGTTTTATTCTATGTTGATGAACTTTTACCAACAATTTTTCCTAAACAAAGTGGCCCATTTGTTTTCTTCTCTAAAACCATTTTTTGATTGCACCGAATTTGGCATGTTACTTCTTTGTTGTATGTTCTTGTATATATGTAGATAGAACAATGCATTTTAAGGCTAAAGCGTGCATATACGATTGTTGTGGTTTAGATGGTTTTGACCTTAAAAAAAAAAAACAACGTTTGAGTACAATTCCACTACTTTGCCTTGGTCAGACATGTCACTCTTCATGCAGTTGCTCTATTTTCTACTTTTCCTACCAGAACTCTTGCTCTTCAATTATAAACCTGCAATGGATACTTGCCATAATTCAAGTTAGAAATACAGACATAACTTTCCTTTTGCTGTCTAAATCAGATTTCACAAGTATGATGGAAACAATCAAATTATAGAAACCGCGGATCCAGTTGGTGCACTTATTCAAGAGTTGCTCTCACAGCTCCAATCTAGCGGGTGGTCTTTAATATTTATCACTAGGATGCCTGAGAAACATCGAAACGCCACTGTAGAGTTTCTCACTTCTGTTGGTTATGGAGGCTGGTCTTCCCTGATTATGAGGTATACATCATTCTCTTGTGGATACTTTAAATTGCTAAGATCAATTCCAATATTAAATATCATGGCTAAGACTAATTCCAGAATGGATTATCATGAATTAGGATCATGGAAATTTAATTTATATAATTAGGGACCCGAGACAGTGAGTAAAAGTAGAAGAAAATACTTATGTTCCTGAAATTTTACGCACTGCTAATTGTTTACCTTTGCTTCCAGCGGCATTCCTTCCTTAATAATTGAAGATATTCTTGTCTAGTATATCTTTGGTTTCTTCAACTTCTTGAATCAAGTCGAAAGTGTGGTGAGATTTGTTACTGAGGTTTCATGCAGTTGTCCTTATGAAACTAAAAATCTAACATTGATCGAGGATCCTTTTCATTCTTGGATCTTTTTTCTTTGGGCACTAAAAGAACAACCTAAAATTAGAATATTCTCAATAAAGTTCTTCTGCAGCATATAGAACTTTCTTACCTGATTTAAGCCAAGACTATTGAGGTTTCAGTAAAACGATAATCTTATGACACGATATAGTTAATGTTAAGCAGGTAGTGCAATAGAGAAGCTTAAAACAAAAGGCTACCTCTCTCACTTTCTAGTGCTTCTGGCAACTAAGCTGGCGTTGCTGATGTAACTGAAATCCAATAGCTGGGCAGGGCGTCTAACTAGGATTGCTGCAACCTTGAAGACGTTGTACTCTTAATGCTCTGATTTTGGCTTTCCAGAATGCTTGTTAAGTTCAACAAAAATAAATAAATAAATAAAGAAGAAAACGAAAAGTTCGAATCTAGCCGTAAGTGTGCATCTAATCTAACAGTGTTGTAACCTAAAGCATATTCTTTTCAAGTTTTACTTCCACGTTTCTGCAGGAGCTCAGCTGATAGATGCTATTCTTGCAGATTTGATGGTGAAACACAAATGGAGAACTGGGAATACTTCTCTCAAAGAAGAATAGAGTTGCATCGCTTGGGTTTTCGAATTGCAAGTGTGATTAGCAGCAATATGGATGCCCTCACAGGTCCTTTCCTGGGAAAGAGAATTTTCAAGCTTCCCAACCCGTACTATTACAAGTTGGAGCATCACCATCAGAGCATGAAACCACAGTGGTTCATGCCATTTGGGTAAATGCAACTTTTTTATTTTCTGAATCAGTTAGATAACAGTTTCCTTTTTGCCGCTACCATTGTCCTTGAATGCTTTTAAGTTGTAATTGTTACTGTAATAGACCAAATAGCAAAAGAAAAAAAAAATTTTGTCCGAAGAAGGATAGGAACTTTTGAAATTTCCAACTGGGTTATACAAGAACTGTTTCTCTCCATCATATGAAGACGTAAGTATATGATTAATTACTGATGTAATGTCTCAATAATGATTGGAAAAATGTGCATATTGGATACTATTTGATTCTATACTTGAGGGATTGAAGGCAGTGCTAATTTAAAACCCCGACCTTGAGGGGTGGCACAGGAGGGCATCTCGCATCTTCTAGGAGGCTTTGCCTCTCAATTTAGGGGCAAACTCCATTACCCAAGAGGCGAATGCCTCTCTCTTAGGGGAAGATGGCCCACATGATGCCTCC
>JAJIYU010002196.1:0-31821 GCA_030144865.1 Tinospora cordifolia | reverse complement strand
CGCAACTACAGAGCATACTCTCTTGGTCATGCAACATGATAATTGAATGACATAAATGCAAAGAACTAGAATAAAAGCAAAAACAAATCAAGCTAACCAAACAAGCAAGCACCATCTAAGTCAAAATAATAAATTAAAAGAAAGGAAAGAAACTCACCTTGAGATCGCTTCCTAAATTATTTGTAGCACTTCGTGGCTGCTACTTCGCAAACTATTTAGAATAGCTCAAGTAAAGAAGAACTAGAACGAAGGTTGCCAAGAAGGAGGCAAAGAGAGAGAGCAAGAGGAATTTTCAACTCTTGTCTTTGGGATGAATGAAATGGGTGGAGTAGGGGGTTTATATAGGGCCCTCTTCTAAATAGTGTCTCTATCTTTCCAATGTGGAATTATTCCTTCCTACACATGCCCACTTTAACATCTCAACAAATGAGATATTTCATTCACCTTTGAGACCACGATCCATGAAGATATGGAAATCATATAGAAACTACTATGATCTCCCAAATCTAAGGATCACACAGCCACTCGCAGTTTGGCCCGATTTGGGAATACCCACGATGATGGCCTGACTGCACCTTGATCATAATCTAAGTGATGCACCAGCGGACCATTCATCGCCTCGGTACGTGGAGTTTTTAATAAACCATTAATCTTTTTTAGTTTTTCAAACAAGATTTTCAAACCATACAACATAACATGTACTAACCTATGCAAACTAGATCATAGAAATCATTCAATAGACATTTAAGTAATCCATAACTCTAGAAAGCACATAACCAAACATTATGATGTCATGGCAACCATCCCAATCAGTTCACACATTTCTAGCATGATATAAAGCACAAGAATGTAAACAATTATCATATTTCATATCCTAAGCCTACATAATACTAATGAGCAAGGAAGTCCCGCCCACCTGTATATGCCGGACGAACCCTTGCGCCGTTCCTCAACACTCACCACTCGTCAAATCTAAAATCAACATTTTCAAATTCAATTCTCCAAATCTCTCAAAATCCCCAAACTAAATCAATAACCATCATAGACATCAAATCTAGATCATTCTCATCAAATTCCAAATAAAAGGGTTTTTCCTTGAAAATTTAGATTCCTCATTTCACCACATCAACACGTGAAACCATATTCATTTCCTTCCAAATTCAAAATAGAACATATTTAAAACTAGTCACTACTTCAAAACACGAGCGGATAGAGAATTATTACTTATCAAAGGATTTACACCTTCAAAAATCCTCCAGATAGATGGAATTCTTCAGGATCCATCAAAAACTGCAAGTGAATAGTTAAAACTTTCAAGATTCATTTCTAAATCAATAAACCCTTAGTTTAGAAGGAAGATCCGAACTTATTTGGTTCCGGATCGCCTTATGCATCAAAACCCTCAAACCCTCATTTTTGGATACTGAATCTGAATAAATATACAAATTTGAAACTGAAATGGTTAAAAGGTTCAGATTCCTACCATAAACCTTTAGATCTTCCTTGAATCAGCTCTAGACCGTCTCTCTGAAGCTCTGAAATAATTTGGGAAAGTCTGTGCGTGAAATGACGAAGTTAAGGGCTTGAATCTTTTTAAATCTCGCGCAATTACCGCGGTCGGCACTTTATGGATTGCGGTCACCCATGCGACCTAGTTTTTTTTTGTGATTTTTCACTGATTACCATGGTCGGCCTTCAGTGATTGCGGTCAACAGTGTGGTATTTTATTTTTCAACATTTTTCCCATTATCCAACATTTTGATTTATTTTATTTTTATACCATACCATATAATAACATTTAAAACATGTTTTTAAACATTTTTACATTTATTTCATAATTTTTAAAAATTTATTTTCGATGTGTATGCATTTGAAAGATTTGGGGTATTACAGTTATATTTATAAGTACACAACTTGCATCTCAATTCCTTTATTCTAACACTTATTGAAATACTCATAAATACACTTCCATTGAGTTTAATATTCAACAAGATAATACAAGTGAATAGAGGCAAACTTCAAATATTTATTCATTCAAATAAAATAAAAAGATTACAGGCTTGGATCAAATCCAAAGATTAAGTACATAACTCTAAAATTCAAAAGTAAAATTTAGCAGAAGTCTAAAAATCAAAACTTGGGCAACATGTTCTTATAATAAAATTTTCAATACTTAAGAAGAATCTAATATCCATAATCTTCATGGATCATTCAATTTCCTAAAAAATAAAAGGAATGGGTGAACACATAGCCTAGTGGATCATTTATTAAACAACTAAGTTACTATTTTAAATCAATAACACATCCAATTTCACATATACTTTCAAACATTAAGTGATTCATAGATCAATTTGGTTCAAGTTGATGTTATAACTGAAAGGGTTCTACTCCCTTGATGTTCTTAATTTAGATATCCCTCTTTAGGGTGAAAAAACATTTCTTTGTCACTTTCCATTGGATGCCACATACCAAGTACCCCTTAGTTGCGCCCCGCAACCACACACTCCAAGCATGTGTTAAGAACACTCATAACACCCATACGGGTCACTATAATACTACATGGTTCTTATCTTTACTTTCTTATGTTTAAGATCACATAATCATAAAAGAAATTCAGAATATAAATTTCATAATTTTAAACAACCAAGAAAGCATGAAAACATCATATAGCATGCTTGAAACATTGAATTAAATCTTAAACATGGATTCTAAGCATGACATGCTCTCATGAATGATTAAAACATAAAAACATGCTAAATTAAAACTGAAACATAATTAAACATGCTTAAACTAAAATAAAACATGCTGAAAATTAGAATTTAAAGAAGCATGAACATGCTAAAAATTTAAAATAACAAAGTAGAGGTCTAAGAAATTTCCTCCACCTTAATCTAAGTTTCTTTGTAGAATCCAGCAGAGGTTCTCCTTATCTACCACTTTCAGAACTTCAAGAACTTCTAGCCACCAACAAAACTACTTCAACAACCCTCTAAAATACTGAATTAAGAACTTCTCACACAAGAAAGAAAAGAGAGTGAGAAGAGGTGCCAAGAAGAAGGCAAGAACAAGCAAAGAGGGAAGTGTCAACTCTTTACTTTGGGATGAGATGAATGTGAGCAAGAGGGGGTATTTATAGGTGTTCATGAGCACAAGGGGGATGATTTGGGCAGCTCACAAAGTTGGGCAAGTTTCCAAACACTCATGGGACAGGTTATATTCAAATAGGTATGCGGGCTCATGGACCACTAAAGCTTGCTAATTTCCTATGGGCCATGATTTGATTCTCTATTAAATTTGTTAATTAATTTTAGAGAATAATTTCAGGCTTAGAACAATTCTAATATCAGTTGGGATGTCTCCTTGCGGAAAAGAAAATGCTCATAAAACTTTCTTATTTAGTCTCTTGCTTGATCATCACACAAGATACACATGGGATGCTTCCTATTTCTTCATTCTTGGATGTCAAGCATGGGAAGTATGCAATCAAACTTGAAAGGACACTATATCATGGTTTAATATTCAAATCTAAGCTCAAGAAAACTTTCTAATTGATTTAAACTCCAAAGTTGGCACACCATATATGTGGGGTAATTTTGACAAATTGCATGAGATCTCCTTGATTCTTCTTGGCGCCATGGATTTTTTTTTCTTATTATGGAACTTCTATTCTTGATATGTGTGGCCAGCAAGAGACGGCTAGAATTTGGTGAGGCTTTGTTCAGATTTTCAAACCCTTCTAAATTGGTTAGTTCACATGTGTGCACTGTAACACCCTGCCTCCCAAGCCCCATCGTCCATGTTATCTAACGGTCTAATTTTCTTTGATCAATAATCTTGAGCCGCCCAGGAGACGGGCCCGTGCTACATTCTTATTTCTAAGAGACTTCTTGTGCATATAAGTCTACATACAAAAATATTTCATAGCTTCATAAATAAAATCCTTTATTTATTTATTCTAAAATTTTGAGTACATGATCAAATATAGCGAAAAATAAATTGAAAACTGAAATAAATAATTTAGCTTGAGCCCACATGCCCTATAATGAAATAAATAAAAAGAATTCCTAATAAATATCCTTCCATGTAGGTTGACAATTTAATTTTCCTGAAATGTGAAAAATGAGGGGGGCGAGCTAAAAAGCCCAGTGAATCATTCTATCTATTTAATTCATTATTTCAACCAAATAATACAAGCATATCAAACACTTTCAGGGATTAAATTGATTCAAACAATATATTATTTCAGTCGTAATTTAGATCGAATGAGCGTAACCTCTGTGCTCTAGATCTAGAGAGAGAGATCAATTCTGAAACGCAAACCCATCTCTAGTGGGATCATTTCTGAAAGTCGTTCCATTCTGGTGTCAGTCTTGACAACCAATTCCAATTCTACATGGAACACAAAAAGTTCATCCTCATACCGGTACGTGGTTGAAATCTTATTTAATCTTATTTTTGTGTATAAGAGCAATAATAAATAAATATTACAACAGTAATTAAATACCATTCACATTCACGAAAAACATTGACTTTCAATTTCTGATGTAGAATATCGTACAAGACGCAACTACAGAGCATACTCTCTTGGTCATAAACAACATAATAATGCATGATAAATAATAACTCCAATAGTGTAACATTCATATTGACTTTCGATTTCTGATGTAGAAGATCGTACAAGACGCAACTATAGAGCATACTCTCTTGGTCATAAGCAGTATAATAATTGAATAACATAAATAAAAAGGACAAGAATAAATTTAAACTAATAAGGCAAAAAAACATTATTTAAATCAAAATAATAAATTAAAAGAAAGGAAAGAACTTCATCTCGAGATCGCTTCTTGAATTGTGTAGCACTTCGTTGCTACTACTTCACAAGCTATTTAAAATAGCTCAAGAAAAAGGGAAAGCAACTGAGGTTGCCAAGAAGGAGGCAAAGAGAGAGTAAGATGAATTTCAACTCTTACTTTGGGATGAATGAAATGGGTAGAGTAGAGGGGTTTATATAGAGTCTTATAGGGTCATATCTGTCATTTTTCGCATTTCTAATAAGGAAAATTTCTATTTTTGCTTGCTTTGGGTGGCTAGGTGATTAGGGTTTTCGTTTTAAGGTTTTTTGGCATCATTTTCTGCTCAAATCAATGGCTTAAAAGCCATTTTCTCTTAAGATCAACGGCCCAAAATTTTTTTTTTTAAATATAAATGGGGGAGGAGGGGGGGGGGATTCGTTCGCGCCGTGCGCATGGGCCTTAGGCCCATGCACACGTTAATTTAATTTAATTTTTTATACTTATATAAGTATATATATATATATATATATATATATATTATAATATTGTCTATTGTATAATCTTACATATTATTATAAATTAAATTAATTAATACATAAACTAGTCAATAAAATCAATTACTATAAAATTAATCTTATATATATATATATATATATGCGCAAATTAATCAAATGTCACTAATATATACATAAGTCTATATTAATTAAATCACATTCAAAATAATTTTGGGGTATTACATGTACTCACACATACACACACATGGCTGGTTAGCACAAAATGGGGCATGGTGTAAATGATCAAATATGGTGTATGTAGAATCACCCTTCTTGGATCTTCCAATTTCGTCTCATTCCTTGGGTAGGTGTGGGCATACATGATCAGTTGCATGACTAATGGGATCACTTTTCATGAATTCAAATGATGGACACGTCCCATGGAGCTTTGGGTAGGGTAGGGTGCACATGATCATGGTGTTCCACCCATGTGCCTTACACATGTCAAGGGCGGCCATGACTTTATGGGTTCACAAAAATTAAATAAAAATTAGTATATCTTTATTTATAAGGAATTATGTTTTATAACCTATAGTTTTGGAATCACATGAACCTAATGCATATTTTAAGGTATGGTTTGGCCTAAAGTGATTTTTCCTTAAAAACTTTCCTTATTTAAAGACCCACTGAGGTCACTAGGGAAATATAAATTCAAATCTTGGTCAATTGTACTAAGTTTTGGATATGTTGTTTATTTTGTTAGTTCATATCATACCGTTTCGTTTCGGGTCATTTGATTCCCCAAAGTACCATAAATGCCAATTCTTTCCTAATTTGAACCCCCTGAAGGGTATTTGGCAAATGAAGACTCTATCCTTGACCAATTGTTCTAATTTTTGGATATGTTATCCCATTAGTTGGTTCATGTCACCTTACTTCATTTCAAGTTGTTTTGGGTCCCTAAGAGTCATTAAATAAGAGTTTTGGAACATGCTAAATTTAGCCCTAAAATGAACATGATTTAATTTTGCATCCAAATTTTACTGAATTGATGATAAATTTCATTTAATTGAGTACAGAGAATTCAGGGTATTACACGTGAGCTGATCAACTAGACAAAATATCCAAAAATCAGCTTAGTTGACAAAAATTAGGATTTTATTTGCCTAATATCCTTCATTGGAGTCTAAATTAGGAAAGTAAATGAAATAAGGATCACCTTAGCCAAATGATGGTTTGGAAATGTGCATTATTTTAACATGAACACAAAAATAGATGTTAAAGGCCTAAATTCTTAGTAAATAATGAGATATGAATTTTTATTAAATTCATGTAGACCCATAAATACTTGGCCACCCCTAAACATGTGCAAGTCATATGGGTGGAACACTTCGTGATCATGTACACCCATGCCCTATTATGCAAAATCAGTTCTCGTGTGTGTGTGTGTGTATGTGTGTGCACATGTAAGCAACCTTAATTTAGAAGTGTCTAAATGGTGAACCATGAAACCCTAGGTGTTACACACACAAAGGAGAAACCAAAAATCACAAACTACAAAGTTTCCCAAAGCTAAATTACCATCATATCCTTAACAAAAATCTTAGTCGTCCTTTATGTGTGTTATGTGCAAAAAAACCTAGCCATCACATATAAGGAAACCCTAATCAAAGATGCCAAAACCATCCCCCTATACCCTCTTGAAAAATTTATATAAACCCCCCATGTGCACACTTATTCTTCATCCCAAAGCAAAGAGTTGACACTTCCCTCTTAGCTTGTTCTAGCTTTTTTCTTGGCAATCCTTTTGTTCTTGAGTGATCTTGAATTATTTTTGAGTGTTTTGGTGTTTAATTAAGTGTTGTTAAGGTATCTTTGGAGTGCTAGACATTGGGGTAAGGAGCCTCTGTTGGATTTCCATCAAACTGGCAAATAAGGTGGAAGTGATATCTAAAACCTCATCTTTTCTTTTTTAGATTTATATCATGTTCATCGCATGTTTAGTTTTCAAAAATCATTCATGTTTCAATTTTAGAAATTTATTCTTTATTTTAGTTTCATTTTAGCACATGAGCATGTTCTAAGCATTCATGAATCTATGCCATGTCTAGTACTATGTTTATGTCTATTTCAATGTATGATGCATGTTTTGGATGATTCATACTTTGATTTTTAATTTTTTATATTCTGAAATTTATTTCTCTTATTTGATGATTATTAAATATGAGATTAATTATGGGATGTTGGTGATTAATAACCATGTACCATTGTAATACCTTGGATTCTCTGTACTCAATTAAATGAAATTTATCATTAATTCAATGAAATTGAGTGTAAAATAAAACCAGACTCATTTTAGGGCTAAATTTGGCAGGTTCCAAAACTCTCATTTAGTGAAACGTAGGGACCCAAAACAATCTGAAATGAAGTAAGGTGACATGAACCAACTAATAGGACAACATATCCAAAAATTAGAACAATTGGTCAAGGTTAGGGTTTTCATTTGCCAAATACCCTTCAGGGGGTCCAAATTAGGAAAAAATTGGCATTTAGGGTACTTCGGGAGATCGAAATGATCCGAAATGAAATGGAGTGACATGAACTAACAAAATGAATGACGTATCCAAAAATCAGGACAATTGGCCAAGATTTGGATTTTTATTTGCCTAGTGACCTCAATGGATCTTAAATAAGGAAAGTTTTAAAGGGAAAATCACCTTGGGCCAAACCATACCTTAAAATTTTACATTAGGTTCATGTCATTCCAAAACTATAGGTTATAAATCATAATTTCTTGTAAATAAGGAGATATTAATTTTTATTTGATTTTGTGAACCCATGAAGTCATGGCCACCTCTAACATGTACAAGTCACATAGGTGGAATACCATGATCAGGTGCACCCTACCCTACCTAAAGCTCCATGGGATGTCACTATTATTTGAACCATTGTGGAATGATTCCATGTGCCACACAAATGATTTAGTACACTCACACCTATGGGATGTCCCACCTAGTTAGAAACTATGAACCATGATCCCATGTACCAAAATAAGTAATCAAGTGTACACCCACACCCACTGGTGCCAAGATCGACCCATGCATGTGTGTGCACACCTGTGAACAACCTAATTGGAAATGTCTAAATTATGAACCTTGGTTACACAAACCCTAGCCATCCCTTGCTGGCCTTGACAAACCAAGAATAGAAGTTCCATAATAAGAAATAAGCCATGGTGCCAAAAAGAGCAAGGAAATCTCATGCAAATTATCAAGACTACCCCACATGTGGTGCGCCAACTTTGGAGTTTGCATTGAACTAGGAAGTTTCCTTGAGCTTAGATTTGAATATTAGACTATGATATAGTATCCCTTCAAGTTTGATGTCATGTTCCCTTGCTCACATGACGTCCAAGATTGAAAATGGGAAGGTTTCCAATTAGCTAATGAGTGACACCCAAGCTTGAGAAGATAGGAAAGATTCTTGCTAAACTAGATTAGAAACTTGTCATGCTCATTAGATCACGTCCAAGTGATTAGGCAAGTGTTTAAGATCTGATTTGTGTTCACACACAAATAGGAAGGCACAAGAGAGTCAAATTTGGGCCCACATCAAGAATAGAAAACCCTAATGCATACTTACGTATTCAAGCCTAGCCATCCACCTTGGATTGGAAACTTGTCCAAAATTTGTGAGTTGCCCAAGCTGCCCAAATGATCCCCCTTGTACTCATAAACATCTATAAAAACCCCTTCTTGCTCACAGTTATCTCATCCCAAACCAAAGAGTTGACACTTCTCTTTTTGCTTGTTCTTGCCCTCTTCTTGGCACCTCTTCTCTCTTGTCTTTTCTATCTTGTGTGAGAAGTTTTGATTTCAGTATTTTAGAGAGTTGTTGTAGTTTTTGTTGGTGGTCAAAAGTTCTTGAAGTTCTGAAAATGGTAGATAAGGAGAACCTTTGCTGCATTCAACAAGAAACTCGAATTAAGGTGGAGGGGATTTCTTAAGCCTCCACTTTGCTATTTTAAATTTCTAGCATGTTCATGTTTGTTTAAATTCTGATTTTCAGCATGTTTTATTTCAGTTTCAGCATGAATGATCATATTTTAATTTCAGTTTAACATGTTTTTATGTTTCAATTATTCATGATACCATGCTATGCTTAGATTCCATGCTTAGGTTTACTTTGAAGTTTCAAGCATGCCATTTGATGTTTTCATGCGTCCTTGGTTGTTTAAAATTCTAAAATTTATATTTTGAATTTTTTTATGATTATGTGATCTGAAACATAAGAAAGTAAAGATAAGAACCACGAACTGTCATAGTGATCCATAGACATGCATGGGTGTTCTTATCACATGCTTGGAGTGTGTGGTGGTGGGGCACAACTAAGGGATACTTGGTATGTGACATTCAATGAAAAGTAACAAAAGAATGGTCTTTCCACCCTAAAGAGGAATATCTAAAATAAGAACATCAAGGGAATAGACCCCCTTTCAGTTATCATGTCAACTTGAAATCCAAATGTCGTGTGAATCACTTAATGCATAAAAGTGTGTAAAATTAGATGTGTTATTGATTTGAAATAGTAACTTAGTTGTTTAATGAATGATCCGCTGGGCTATGTGCTTACCCTACTCCTTTTATTTTTTTTTAGAAAATTGGATGAACCATGAATATTATAGTTATTAGATTTTTTCTAAGTATTGAAAATTTCATTATAAGGGCATGTTGCCCAAGTTTTGATTTTTTTAGATTTCCGTTGAATTTTAATTTTTATTAAAGAGTTATGTACTCAAGTTTATGATTTAATTTAAGAATGTAAGTTTCTTTATTTTATTTGAATAAATAAAGAGTTTGAAGTATTAGTTTTTTTACTTGTATTTCAGTTGTTGAATTGAATATTAAGCATAGTGAAAAGTGTATTCATGAGGGATTTCAATAAGTGTTAGAACAAAGGAGTTGAGATGTAAGTTGTATACTTGTAAATGTAACGTAGGACCCAACCTGCCTTGTGGTTGAGCTTAAACCTGTTTCTAGAGGGTTGGGATGTTACAAACGTGGTATTAGAGCTTAGGCTTTAGATGCTTTGGGCTAGAAATAGAAATTCAAGCGTAAACATGTGTTGTTGGGCTAGAATTGGAAAGTCAATTAGTGGCTATTTGACTAGAATTAGAAACTCTAACTAGGTTTTCACTTTGAATTGAATGGAATATTGAATGCCATACCTTCTATTTTTTAAATTGAAAAAACGTTTTAGAAAGTGTTTTCAAATATCTTTTTAAAATGTTTTGTTTGGATACAAAGACTACAAGTTGAGCTGATAGTGGGTAAGCCTTATCTCGAATAAAGCTAAACATTAAAAGGGAGGTGGGTTATCCTGCCCTAGAAAGTGTGGTTGCTAAGCAAACTTCGGTCTTGCCACTCGATCTAGAGGTTGTCCCACCAGCTTGTACGAGTAGTCTGAGTTGAAGAACACCTTTACTTTCTATAATAGAAAATTAAAAGGTGGAAAATTAGGGCAAGAAACTAATTAGAAGTTGAAAAAGATGCCAAAGGTGGTATCTAGACTAGATAGAGGTTGTGAGTCAACCAGATTAAACCCTAGGTCCAGAAGAAAGACCTTAGATAAAAACGTGGTGTAGCCATGGGTGGCACAGTGGATCAAAAACATAAATCTTTAGGACATAGGTTAAAAACTGAAACTTGTGTGAAAATAGAAAATTGTTTGATCAAGACACAGGACCGAGAGTTTCTATGTAGTATGAGATGCATAGGAATTCAGGGACATGGAGGAAGCCTGGCTTGAAGAATGATGGACCATGTGTGGTGAATGATTAGTAAATCTGGCAGAATGAATTTCTCAATGCTCACTAGTATGGGGGGAACCTTAGTTATCGAGCAATTCGCAACATTGTTTGGGTGCGACTTTGTTCTGGGTGAAAACCTAAGTGAAAAGGGTAGAGCGATATGAGACACTTGAACCTGAAAGCTTAGGTGAAAACTTGGAACCTTGCTGTGCTAGGTTGATTGTGTGATTGTATGATATGCATGCTTTATTGTTTATTTACTTTGAGACCAATTCCTATACCCATGCATAAACAGAACCTAGAAGAAAAACTTTTAGGCCACTGAACAGATTGAGGACCTAGAGACATGAATCTAGAGTTATGATAGTATGAACATTTGATGAGGCAAATACTGACAACTTACTCGAATTGTAGAAAATGGCTAGAGCAAGGAAGTACGCAACCCGATCCACCACCTTTAATGAGGCTGAGCAATGGGAACAAGAATTGCCTGCTGGAATGGAGGCATGGATGGAGGCCATGATGAACGAGATGTCATAAAGGGTGCTGTTTTAACTGTTGAGGGCACTTCCACAGATAATCCCTCAGGCGGCTCCATAGCCTCAAGTACCTAAACCCATTCGAGTCCAATAGCTAGCACCTGTGGCCCAAGATCCCGAACGTTAGATGTCTCAAAAGGGTTTGAAGGATGAGAAACAGAAGAAGATTCTAATAAAGCTACAAAAGCTCTATCCTCTTTCATTTGATGGTATTACAAGTTGCATCTAGGCGAATCATTGGTACCAAGAGATGGAGGAAATTCTCAATGTACTAAAGGTAACTAGGTTTAGACGGGTGGCACTGGCCACACACCACTTCAAAGGACTAGCTAGAAGTCGGTGGTGTATGATGAGGACAGACCCTAATATAGATGTTGATGCCATGAGCTGGGAAAATTTCTCAGAGATCTTCTATGAAAAGTTCTTTCTAGAGGCAACCTTGAGCAAGCTATAAGAGGACTTCGTTCAATTAAATTAGAGGGACATGACTATAGCTGAATATGAAAGACTGTTTACCAAATTGGACAAATTCTCACCAGATCTGATCAGGGAAGAGAAAAGAAAGGCCAATCAATTCGCACAGGGTCTTAAGATGGAGATTCCAAAGATAGTGAAGACTCTGGGCCTAAAGACTTATGAAGATGTTGCAAAAAAAACCCTCACATTAGAACAAGAACTCAACCTGGAAAAAAAAAAGGTTCAGGGGGAAGAATAAGAGGCCCGAGAATGAAAATGATCAAGGGGCTCAAAAGAAAAGAAAGAATGGTGGGAAAACACCACATACATAGAAACAGGGGCAGGCCAAGAACGAGTCAAGGAAACAAGCAAGGAAGTAAGGGTTTTGTTTTGTATGCAACCAGAAGGGTCATCTAGCTAGAGATTGTCCTAATGCACAAGCTCGAGTTCCTCAACAACAGCCACAACAGGGAGGAGGTCAGATCGATTGTCCTTAGGGGAGGCAATAACAACCGAATGCCAATCAGGGGCATAATTAGGGCTGTGGGTAGAACCAGACAAGAATATTCGTTGTTGAGGCTCAGAAAAACTAGGTCCCTATAGTGGAAGGTACATTTTTGTTGTTCAATGTTGCCATGGAATTGTTGTTTGACTCGGGTACCTGAAATCTTTTATTTTTGAAGAACTAGCTGATAGGTTATGACTTGTGACGAAAACACTACCTCTATCTTTGAATGTGTCCACACCAATAGGGACCACTGTGACTTCGAAAAGAATGTGTAGTTGTGACCTAAGGTTCGGAGAGAAACTCATAACAATTGACTTATGTACTTTACCTTTTTATGGCTATGATGTAATCTTCAGGATGGATTGGTTAGACCAGTACCAAGCCTAGATAGATTATCTTAAAGGACGAGTGACCATAACACTACATTCGGGAGAGACTTATAGAATCAATAGAGATATGCAGAGACTGCCAAGAAGTCCAATCGTAGCCATGCTGAATTGCTTAAGACAGAAGAATGAGTTCGAAGAACTCTCTAAGGAAGAACCTATTGAACTAAAGAGAATCCAAGACCTAGTAGTGGTTAGTGAGTACGAGAATGTGTTCTCAAACGACTTACCTGGATTGCCACTTGCTAGGGAGTTAGAGTTCAAGATTGAACTTCACCCCAAAACCAACCCTATAGCCATACCTCCTTACAACATGGCACCAGTAGAACTGATCGAGTTGAAGTATCAACTTGACGAGCTCCAAGAGAAAGGCTTTATTAGGCCGAGTGAGTCATCTTGGGGAGCTTTGGTATTGTTCATAAAGAAGAAAGATGGTCCTATAAGACTTTGTATCGACTATCAAAAGTTGAACCAAGCTACAGTGAAGAATAAATATCTTTTGCCAAGGATTGATGACCTATTTGATCAATTGAGAGGAGCTACTCATTTCTCAAAGGTTGACCTTAGGTTAGGATATCACCAATTAAGAATCAAGGAGTCTGATATACACATGACTACCTTTAGAATAAGATATTGATGCTTTGAGTTCACCGTGATGCCCTTTGGTTTGACTAATGCCCTAACAGAATTCATGGACTTGATGAACCAAGTGTTTAGACAATATCTTCACTAGTTTGTGGTGGTATTCATAGATGGCATCCTAATCTACTCCAAGTTAGAGGTTGAATACTTAGAACACTTGCAAATGGTGTTTGAGACCCTTAGAAGACATCAATTATATGCCAAGTTTAGCAAATGTGAGTTTTGGATGAAGACGGTCAAGTTTCTTGGTCACGTAGTATCGACAAAAGGCATCTCTATAGACCCAGAGAAGGCGGAAGCTGTTATGGATTGGAAGCAACATAAGATAGTTACAAAGATTAGGAGCTTCTTAGGCTTGGCTGGGTACTACAGAAGGTTCATCTAAGATTTTTTTCAAACTAGAAAAACCTATGACCAAGCTGACCAGGAAGGGATTTAAATTCAATTGGAATAAGAAAGTGTGTACAATCATTACAAGAATTGAAGAAGAGATTGACTACGACCCCTATTCTAGTCATTCCGACCCATGGTGTTACCTATACCCTCTATATTGATGCTTCGCTAAGTGGACTGGGAGCAGTGTTGATGCAGGAAAGACAAGTAGTTGCTTATGCTTCACGACAACTGAAGGTCCATGATAGAATTACCCTACTCAAAACCTAGAATTAGTTGCCATCGTATTTGCCCTGAAGATTTGGAGACACTACCTTTATGATGAAAAATTAGATCTGTTTTTAGATCACAAGAGCTTAAGTACATCTACACTCTGAAAGAGTTGAACCTTACGCAACGTAGGTGGATGGAGTTCCTCAAGGACTATGATTTCCAATTACACTACCATCCGGGGAAGGCCAATGTGGTGGCTAATGCTTTGAGTAGAAAGTTCAACCACCAGGAGGAAGAAAATGGCCAGATGGCCAGATGTACCAGTTGATCAAAGACTTTAGGAAGGGGATAACCTTGAATGACAAGCAAGCCTACCTTTACAGCATGTTAGGGAGGAATAGAGGCAAGACAAGTAGCTTGTGGGTCAGATAGAGGGAGTTGAACAAAGTAAGCATTCTGACTTTAGGTTAGATGTTGAGAATATCTTGAGGCTCAGGGAGAGGATCTGTATATCTCAGAATGGACAGAGTAAATAGACTATAATGGATGAAGCTCACCAAACTAAGTATACAATGCACCAGAACCTCAGAAAGACTTACTAGTGAAGAGGAATGAAGAGGGACATGGCTAAGCATGTTGCCAAGTGCTTAACCTGTCAACAAGTAAAAGCGGAACATCGAAAACCCTCTACAATGTTACAACCACTCACTATCCCTGAATGGAAGTGGGATAACATTGCCATAGATTTTGTCAGTGGTTTGCCCAGGAATAAGAAAGGAGAAGATACTATTTGGGTGATTGTGGATCGTCTCACCAAAATGTCTCACTTCTTGTCGATTAGATCCACATACCAAGTCAGTAAGCAAGGAGAAATTTATGTGAAAGAAATCGTCAGGCTTCATGGTGTGCCCAAGACTATTGTGTCTAATAGAGACTCTCACTTCACTTCACAGTTCTGGTAGAGTCTACAAAAGGAGATGGGTAGTAAGCTCACCATGAATACAACATTTCACCCTTAGACAGATAGTCAGTCTGAGAAAGTTATCCCGATTTTAGAGGATATGTTGAGGTCTTGTTTTTGGGACTTCAAGGGGAATTGGAGCAAGTACTTACACTTGGATGAGTTTGCCTATAACAATAATTATCACGCAAATATTAAGATGGCTCCATTTGAGGCTTTTTATGGATGACCCTGCAGATCACCTATTTGTTGGGCCACACTCGAGGATCATGTATTAACTAGACTAGATTTGGTGGAAGAAATGAATAACCAAGTCAAGTTAATACAGAGGTGGCTTACTACAACACAGAGTCATCAGAAGAGTTATGCTGACAAGAGGAGAAGACAACTAGAGTTCCAAGTTGGGAATAAGGTATTTTTGAGAATTAGTCCTCAGAAGGCATCAAGAGGTTCAGATTCAAAGGGAAGTTATCTCCGAGGTCTATTGGACCCTTTGAAATACTTACAAGAATCGTGGAATGTGCTTATGAGTTGGACCTACCAAATCGAAAGACTTTAGCTCATAACGTATTCCCTATATCCATGTTCAGAAAGTACGAACCTGGCCCCTCTCACATCATCCACTGGGAGGAAGTGAATATTCAAGATGATGCTACTTACAAGGAAACAACAGTCAGAATCCTCGACCATAAAGTACAGAGTCTACGAACGAAGGATATCTCGTTAGTGAAGGTACTGTGGAAACATCATGGGGTGGAAGAAGCTACCTGAGAACTCGAAAGTGAGATGAAGACAAAGTATCAACACCTATTCACTAGAAATCCTTAGTTATATACAAATTTCGAGGATGAAATTTTCCTAAGGAGGGCAGGCTGTAATACCCTGGATTCTCTATACTCAATTAAATGAAATTTATCATCAATTCAATGAAATTGGGTGCAAAATGAAACTAGGCTCATTTCAGGGCTAAATTTTGCAGGTTCCAAAACTCTCATTTAGTGATCCATAGGGACCCAAAAAAATCTGAAACGAAGTAAGGTGACATAAACCAACTAATTGGACAACATATCCAAAAAGTAGAACAATTGGTCAAGGTTAGGGTTTTCATTTGCTAAACACTCTTCAGGGGGTCCAAATTAGAAAAAAATTGGCATTTAAGGTACTTAGGGGGATCGAAATGACATGAAACAAAACATAGTGACATGAACTAATAAAATGAATGACACAGCCAAAAATCAGGGCAATTGGCCAAGATTTGGATTTTCATTTGCTTAGTGCCTCAGTGAGTCTTAAGTAAGGAAAGTTTTTGAGGAAAAATCACATTTTGTATTAGGTTCACATAATTCCAAAACTATAGGTTATAAATCATAATTCTTTGTAAATAAGAAGATATTAATTTTTATTTGATTTTTGTGAACCCATGAAGTCATGGCCACCCCTAACATATGCATGTCACATGGGTGGAACACCATAATCAGGTGCAACCTACCCTACCTAAAGCTCCATGGGATGTCTCTATTGTTTGAACCATTGTTGTAATACCCTAAATCCTCTGTACTCTTAAATTTATCATTTATTCAGTGAAATTTGGGTGCAATGAAATCGAGCTCATTTCAGAGCTAAATTTAGTAGATTTCCGAAACTATCATTTAGTGCCCCTTAGGGACCCAAAACAACTTGAAATGAAGTAAGTTGACATGAACCAACTAAGGGGACAACATATCAAAAAATTAGAATAATTAGTCAAGGTTAAGGTTTTCATTTGCCAAATGACCTTTAGGGGGTCTAAATTAGAAAGAATTATAATTTAGGGTACTTTAGGGGATCGAAATGACCTGAAATGAAACGGAATAACATGAACTAACAAAATGAATGACATATCCATAAATTAGAACAATTGGTCGAGGTTAAGGTTTTCATTTGCCAAACGTCCTTCAGGGGGTTTAAATTAGAAAGAATCGTTATTTAGGATATTTTGGGGGATCGAAATGACCTGAAACAAAACAAAATGACATGAACCAACAAAATGAATGATATATCCAAAAATCAAAACAATTGACCAAGATTGGATTTTCATTTTCTCATTGACCTCAATGGGTCTTAAGTAAGAAAAGTTTTTGAGGGAAAATCACCTTGGGCCAAACCATACTTTAAAATGTGCATTAGGTTCATGTGATTCCAAAACTATAAGTTATAAATCATAATTTTATGTAAATAAGGAGATATTAATTTTTATTTGATTTTTGTGAAGCCATGAAGTCATGATCACCCCTAACATGTGCAAGTCACATGGGTGGAACACCATGATCATCTGCACCCTACCTTACCCTAAGCTCTATGGGACGTGTCCATTATTTAAAACTATGAAGAATGATCCCATGTGCCATGTAAATGATCAAGTATGCCCACACCTATAGAAACCATGAAGAATGATTCCATGTGCCAAGATAAATGATCATGTATACTAAGGTTACATATAAAATGTCTCATAAGTGTGTGTGTGGGCACACCTGTGACAAACCCAAGATAGAAGTTTCATGAGAGTGGCTCATTTAAAGAGATATAGAAAGATTCCTTCACCTAAAAAAATTAGAAAATATAAACTTGCCTCATGCTCTCACATGTGGAGCCAAAAAGAGAGAATCTAAGGGAAATAAGAGACATTCCAAAGCTTTGTTTTTGTGTGCCCATATTAGAAACTTATTTGATTTTATGAATCACAATATATTAGAATGTTTCCCTACTAATAGAGAATGTCCAAGAGAGATTAGAATTTATTCTAAACCTTTAATTGTGTTCACACAAACAAATAAGGTTCAAAGATTTTGCTCACACTTGGATTGGAAATCTTAGTAGTCCCACTTGCCAACCATGAGCACAGTTGCTTTTTTCACCCAAACCATCCCCTTATGAGGTTAAAAACCTGCCTAAACGTGGTGAGCTGCCCTAGCTGCCCTAGATGCCCCTCTTGTGCTCATGAATACCTATAATAACCCCTCTTGCTCACATTCATCTCATCCCAAAGCAAAAAGTTGACACTTCCCTCTTTGCTTGTTCTCGCCTTCTTTTTGATACCTCTTTTCACTCTCTTTTCTTTCTTGTATAAGAAGTTCTTATTTTTGTATTTTTGAGAGTTGTTGAAGTAGTCTTGTTGGTAATTTAAAGTTCTAAAAGTGATTGATAAGGCGAACCTTTGCCGGATTCAACAAAAACTCTGATTAAGGTGGAGGAGATTTCTTAAACCTCTAGTTTGCTATTTTAAATTTTTAGTATGTTCATGCTTGTTTAAATTCTAATTTTCAACATGTCTTATTTTAGTTTCAGCATGTTTAATCATATTTTAATTTTAGTTAGCATGTTTTTATGTCTTAATCACTCATGAGAGCATGCCATGCTTAGAATCCATGTTTAGGATTTAATTCAAAGTTTTAAGCTTGCTATGTAATGTTTTCATACTTTCTTGGTTGTTTAAAATTCTGATATTTACATTTTGAATTTCTATTATGATTATGTAATTCTTAAATATAAGAAATTGAAGATAAGAACCACGTACTACCATAGTAACTCGTATGAGTGCTATGGGTGTTCTTAACACATGTTTGGAGTGTGTGGTTGCGGGGCGCAACTAAAGGATACTTGGTATGTGGCATCCAATGGGAAGTGACAAAGAAATGTCTTTCCACCTTAAAGAAGGGTATCTAAATTAAGAACATCAAGGGAGTAGAACCCCTTTCAGTCTTAACATCAACTACAACCAAAAAGTTGCTTGAATCACTTAATGTATGAAAGTGTTTAAATTTGGATGTTCTGTTGATTTGAAATAGTAACTTAGTTGTTTAATGAATTATCCACTGAGTTATATGCTCATCCCTTCCTTTTTTTTATTTAGGAAATTGACTTGAATCATGAAGGCCATGGATATTAGATTATTTCTAAGTTTAGAAAGTTTTTATGTAAGGGTATATTGCCCAAACTTTGAATAAAGACTTCCGTTGAATTTTTGTTTTAAATTTTAGAGTTATATACTCTTTCTTTTGATTATATGAAGTCAATAATGTATTTCTTTATTTTAAATAAATAATGAGTTTGAAGTTTTTTTTATTCACTTGTATTATCTTGTCGAACATTAAACTCAATTAAAGTGTATTTCTGAGTATTTCAATAAGTGTTAGAATAAATGAACTGAGCTGCATGCTGTGTACTTATAAGTGTAACATAGGACCCAACCCGCTTTGTGGTTGAGCTTAAACTTGTCTCTAGGGGGTTGGGGTGTTACAATTGTGAAATGATTCCTGCTACACAAATGATTTAGTACACTCACACCTATGGGACGTCTCGCCTAGTTAGAAACTATGAACCATGATCCTATGCACCAAAATAAGTGATCAAGTGTACACCCACACCCACTTGTGCCAAAATTAGCCCATGCATGTGTGTGCACACATGTGAACAACCTAATTGGAAATGTCTAAATTGTGAATCTTGGTTACATAAACCCTAGCCGTCCTTTGCTGGCCACACAAACCAAGAATAGAAGTTCCATAATAAGAAATAAGCCATGGTGCCAAAAAGAGCAAGGAAATCTCATGCAAATTATCAAGACTACCCCACATGTGGTGCGCCAACTTTGGAGTTTGCATTGAACTAGGAAGTTTCCTTGAGCTTAGATTTGAATATTAGACTATGATATAGTATCCCTTCAAGTTTGATGTCATGCTCCCTTGCTCACATGATGTCCAAGATTGAAAATGGGAAGGTTTCCAATTAGCTAATGAGTGACACCCAAGCTTGAGAAGATAGGAAAGATTCTTGCTAAACTAGATTAGAAACTTGCAATGCTCATTAAATCACGTCCAAGTGATTAGGCAAGTGTTTAAGATCTGATTTGTGTTCACACACAAATAGGAAGGCACAAGAGAGTCAAATTTGGGCCCACATCAAGAATAGAAAACCTAATGCACACTTACATATTCAAGCCTAGCCGTCCACCTTGGATTGGAAACTTGTCCAAACTTTGTGAGCTTCCCAAGCTGCCCAAACTGTCCCCTTGTGCTCATGAACAT
This sequence comes from Tinospora cordifolia, assembly GCA_030144865.1. Classification (NCBI taxonomy): domain Eukaryota; kingdom Viridiplantae; phylum Streptophyta; class Magnoliopsida; order Ranunculales; family Menispermaceae; genus Tinospora; species Tinospora cordifolia. The sequence goes on along the minus strand of JAJIYU010002196.1, from coordinate 11,564 downwards.
CTATAAAACCCTCCTCTTGCTTACATTCAACTCATCCCAAAGCAAAGAGTTGACACTTCCCTCTTTGCTTGTTCTTGCCCTCTTCTTTGCACTTCTTCCCACTTCTCTTTTCTATCTTGTATGAGAAGTTCTGATTTTAGTATTTCATAGAGTTGTCGAAGTAGTTTTTGTTGGCGGTTAAAAGTTCTTGATGTTCTGAAAGTGGTAGATAAGAGAAACCTTTGCCAGATTCAACAAGAAACTCGGATTAAGGTAGTGGAGGGGACCCAACTCGCCTTGTGGTTGAGCTTAAACCTGTTTTTAGGGGGTTGGGGTGTTACAACCATCATAGTGAACATATGGGTCACTATAGATGTTCTTTTCATGTGACTAGTTCACATGGTGTAAGACCAAAATATTTGATTGGTGGGTGAGAGGCCCTAAGTCCAAAAGTCTAATGAAATATTCTAAGAAATGCCATTTTCACTCTAAGGAGATATTTTGTTAAGAACATCAACGACAATGAAAACCTTTTTGGTCTAAATCACAACTATACAAAAAATGTTACTTGAAATGCCTAATATATGCAAGTGTATAAATTATAGATGTGTTTTTAGTCTAATTTAGAAAATTGGTTGTTTGAAAAGGATTCACTAGGCTATGTGCTCAACCTTCTTCTCTTATTTGTCAGAAAATTGAACATGTGTGAAGACATTCAAAATTAGTGATAATGTCTTTTCTTTTAGAAAGTTCCTATGTAGGCATATGTGTCAACTTTTGATAGATTTTGCTGTAATAGTTGATTAGAAAGTGATGTACTTTCCTATTTTGAATTTAATAGTTAATTAAAAACTTATGTACTTTCCAATTTTGAATGAATAAGGATTTTGAATTTTTTGTTATCTCTTGTTTATTTGCCTTACTTATTTCTAAATATGACTCAAGCATTCTTGAATTACACCAAGGCATGAGATAGTTGAAAATGAATGTCAAGTGTGAGTCACTTGTAAAGTAATACTGGCCAAACCCACCTGTATCATTAAGTCCACTGTCAAAGTAGTGGTTATGTCCAAAACTGAAAGAATACGAGGATTGGAGTGTTACATAACAAAACTGCAATAATAGAATAACATGATTAAAATTCAGCATGTGAGCATAACAAGCGTCATAATAACACATAAAATATATGCAAACCTAAACATGCGAGGTCTAAGCACAACTTGCATAGTAAATGATGATAAAACACATATATATTCAAGCATGAATAATATCTTATTGAAATAAAAAAATAAGATGAAACTCAGAGATCACTTCTACCTCAGTATTTTCACTCTTTTGAAGCCTCAGTTGAATCCCTTCTAGAAATTTCCAACTACTACCACAAAATTTTAGTAACACTCAATTACTTCAACTCAAACTGCAATAAAAATTTTGTAGCACTTCGTTACTTCTACCCCAATTGCTATTTAGAACAACCCCAAAATATAGAAAGAGTGTCAAGAGAGAGGGAAAGGGATAGAGAGAGAGAGAGAGAGAGAGAGAGAGAGAGAGAGAGAGAGAGAGAGTAAGAAGGTCATATCAGTTTTTATTGGAATGAAGAGAATGTGGGCACAGGGGGTTCTTATATAGAGTTTTAGGGGTTGAATATTGGCAGGTTTTGTAACACCCCTTAAAGTCAATTTTAAACGTTGATGTATTTTTGAAAAATAAATAAATGAATAAAAAATAATAATAAAACCATTTTTGATGATAAAGAAAGATTTAGGTATTTAAGTTGTAAGGAAAATGAATAAATAAGATTACACATATGTATATATATAGATATATATATATATACATATTAAAAAAATTGGAAAATGTTGTGGCAACCCAATTGCTGTGTGGTGGTTATCTTATGTTGAACATGAAGAGGGAAGGATGCACGTAAGGGGGTTAGGTGGCTGCCCCTAATTGTCTATAAAATAAGTTGTTGCTAGCATATTCCAATATTCCCTTCCTCATACTACAGTACAGGAAAAAAAAAATTTCTGCAACTTAGATTCCATCTTCTTCTTCTTTAGAGATCCATAACTCTCTCAATGCTTACCCAAATAGCACAAAATTAGGCTTGTTGGAAAGAGGAGACAAAGAAGAACAACATACCTCAAGATCAGCTCCAAAGGAAGAACATTGGCTATTGAAAACAATGACTAAATATCACAAGTTTTTCCAAGCTAGGGGGATCACAAGATCAACATAGAGAGAAGTAATAGATAACTGTGAATACTTTCTTTAATTTATCAGTTTAAGCATGTGCATTATGTTTGCATTAATCATACATGTGCATTGTGGATTGTTAATATGGAATGCATGATTTATCAGATTTTATATCTCTTCTGGACTTTCAAGACATTGTCTGGGTCTGTAAGTGAGATTTTGGTGAGCTTACGTGTTGCTACAGCGACACTAGAGGTAAGCAATAGTCAGTAGACGTAAGTTCTTAGTTTTAGACCACCTGGCTCATGAGAGTTTCGAGGTTTGACTTATTTGTTGTATCAATATGCGACCATGATCGTGTTATTACTACATTGACCCTACTTGTGAACATTTGAGCATGTATCCATTTGTTCTCAGAATACTTGCCTTGAGTGATAAGTTAGGTTTGTTACTCACTGAGCTCGTAGTTGGTTGGGATCATTATTCTCTATTACTTCATTTCACAGGTCCTTCTCAGGTGGATAAGGGAAGAAGTTTACTCTTGGAGTAGGATTGAATATGTGGGTGGTGTAACCTCTTGCATAGATAAATCTAGTTTGTTAATGTTTTTGTGGATCTTTACTATGTCTATCTAAATGACTAGTGAATGTATATATAACTGTGAATGTTCTAACTTAATTTTAATCTTTTGCTATGTGTGTGACGTTTGTTATATATACTAAAGTTCCTTAAATAAGGTATGTGTAAAGAAGTGGCTTAACAATAGTTGGGCGGGTAGACGGAGTAGTATACATGTCAGGTTGTTGTGCTGATCAGGTTATTGATGGGATTCTGACAGGTTTGGACATCTGGTCAATAGGAAACTTTCCAATTCCCTCTTGTGTGCCGCATCCGAGTGTAGAATTTAGGGTTTCCACTTTCTAATTCCCTTCATTGCGCAAGTGTAGAATTTAGGGTTTCCATAATGCACTAAAACACAAGACGTAGGACCTATGTGTTAAGACAGAGTAGAACTTGTTAATTAACACATCACAATATACCTTGCTAATTTTCTTGCAACCCCGAATAGAACTCAATTTATTAAATAATTTGGCAAATAAATTTTCCCACTTCTATTCCTCATTTTGACCATATCATTTCATAAAATATCCTAGCATTAATATCACGTTTCGTAAATTTTTTTTGGGGTATGACACTTTCACACCACCAAAACCATTGTATGTATCCATTCCCATAGGAACTACCATAGTTGCCCAAAAAATCTCTACATGTGAGTTTAGATTTGGAGACAAATTAATAACCACCTACGTTCGAGTATTACCTTTCCAAGGATATAGTGTGATATTGGACATGGAGTTGACTCAGCACCAGGCTCAGATCAATTGCCAAGGACAAAGAGTCACATTGACTCTACCATCTTGTGAGTTAGTGAAGATTAATGGGTACATGCGGAGGTAACCATGCAGTCTTTTGTCAGTTATGTTGCACTGTTTAAGATAGAGTGGGGACTTTAAATAGTTGATAGAGGATGATATTGGAGAACCTAAAAAAAATTTACGAGATACCTAAAAAATTTAGGAGAACCTAAAAATATACCTATAATATGGAGAACCTAAATAGAGTGAGGACTTTAAGCATTGGACATGACCACCATTTTCTTGACAGTGGACTAAACTAAATGGTAGGCCGGGCCAGTGTTACATTTACAAGTACACAACTTGCATCACTTTCTATTTCAATTATTTCATGCCTTGATTGTATTTAACAGTATATAACTTAAATTTAGTACTTTAATAAGGCAATAGTACAAGAAATAACTGAAATTCATAAGCTCAATTAATTAAATAAAATTGAGTACATAATTTGATCTTGAAAAAAAACTATTATAGTAAAAGATTCAAAACTTGGGTAACATGCCCTTACATAGAAATTAAAAACTTTTTAAATAAAAGAACCTAACTAATATTTATGGTCTTCATGTAAATCAATTACCTGAAAAATAGAACGAAGGGTGAACACATAGCCTGATATATCTTTCTAACATTTAAATCATTATTTCAATTCAAACAAACCAAGCATATCAAAAACTTTTGTATATTAGGCGATTTAAACAAATATCTTGTTTATAGTTGACATTCGGACCGAATGACTTTAATCTCTGTGTTCCACATCGTTGGGAGAGAGAATCACTCTTGGAAACCCAAAGCCAATATTTATGAAGTGGGATCACTCTTGGAAACCCAGTTCAAAATCATCAAAGGTAAGCCGGCAAGCCGAACCGGGGGTGGAACACACATGATGACACTATGTAATCCATCATCGCACCGATATGTGGATTGAATCATTATTCAATCTTTTCTTAGTGATAAAACACACAATATCGGATTAAACCATCGATGCAACATGTACATAACATGAATCATCAAATATTTATTCCTGGCACAATTCAAACATATCATGCATCATTATTCTTGATTTCAAAACATGTATAACATGTATATTCATGGCACATCAAATAAATAGAGCATGCATATTTAAAATAATATTCAATCATTCAACTTCAAAACATCATCACACATGCAATACTATTCAAATTAAAATAAAAAAGTAAAAGTTAGAAATCACTTCCACCTTAAATACGTTTCTTATGCACACCTCTGAAATTCGGCAGAGTTTCGTTACTTCAAAGCTTCCAAACACTCAAGAACTCTCAAGAACACTTAAGAACAGTCAAGAACAGTTCAAGATTATTCAAGAACTGAGGGGATTGCCAAGAAGAAGGCTAGAGAGAGTTAAGAGGGACTAGTATGCTCTTGATTTGGGATGAACACAATGAGAGCATTTGGGGTCCTTTTTATAGAATTTAGAATGGTATAGAATGGCAAGTTTTTGATGTTCTTCTTATAGAAAACTTGTTAATTGTTCAAATTTTCGTGCCCCCCAAGTATAGGAAAATAGCAAGTGTATTTGGAAATTTTTTTGGAATTAGAAACCTGATTTTTTAGATTTTTTTTGGAAATTTTTTCGGATTTATTCGAATTTTCTCGGTTATAAATTGGAACATTAAAACTGAACCGTTGATGATCCTCAATCGTAACACTCAGATCGTGATCAAGATTAACGAATTTGCTGTGGATCGTCCTCGAGTAAATCAACATATCTGATCTGATCTGGGCCGTTGGATTTTCTCGAAAGCAGCACGATCTTCAAAGCTGCTATGATCTTCACCGTCGGATGAGCTTCGAGCGCAGCACCGTTTGCGATTAACAACGCGGCTTTGATCACTGCCGTTAGATGCACCTCGAGTGGAACACCAGATGATCATCTTGCCGTGAACACAAATTCTGGTCGTTGGATGGTCATCGATTGCAGTGTTCGGATCTAGTTCGCGATCAACGAAAGTGATATCGACCGTTAGATTAGGCGGATCGTTTCTAGGCCGTTTGATTACACTGATCTGGAGCTCCTGAGCGTTGTTTTGGGCTTCAATTTCATTCGTTGGATCGGACAAATCAAGTTTGGACCGTTGGATATAGTTTTTAATTACCAAAATCACTTTCTAAGGTTGCTATTATCCAAAATTTGCCAATTACACACTTTCTAATTGATGTAAATGTGATTTTTGCACATGTCTTTCCATTTTTTTAATTTTATAATATTGTATTTATTAGAAATATTTCTATTTCTTTAATATTTTTAATGTCAATAAGTAAATAATATACATTTTCCATTTCTTAATATATGTTTATTTATTTTATATTTTATTTTCAGATAATCATTTATGTAATTATAAATTGATACTTATATAATGTTTTATTTATACACGCATACTACATTTTTATTCAATTATGTAAATTTTTCTATATACATATTCCTATAATATGTAGTATTAACATTTATTATGCTAACACACATATTATTCATACACATATTAACCTATATATATATGTGTGTGTGTGTGTGTCTATATATATATATATATACATACATACACACTTTATTTCTATTTTTTTTTATTTCTTAAGAAATGGAAGCAACTCTTTAAATTTCATAATTAATTCTACTAAATTGAAATTTTCATTGAGTTATCAAATTAAGGTCTTATTTGTTTATTTTATATTATATCTCCAATATATATTATTTTTCATTTGTCAACCCACAATTTGTATCCAAAGATGTCTTAAAATCTTCGAAATTATTTTACTTGACTTATTTCATTTAATTTCATTAAACTTATTTATCTTTAATTATTTGACAAAATTTTGGGTTATTACATTGTCACTTTCCATTGGATGCCACATACCAAGTATCCTTTAGTTGCGTAACACAACCACACACTCCAAGTATGTGTTAAGAACACCCATAGCACCCCTACGGGTCACTATGATAGTACGTGGTTCTTATCTTCAATTTATTATTTTTAAGAATCACATAATCATAAAAGAAATTCAAAATGTAAATATCAAAATTTTAAACAACCAAGAAAGCATGAAAACATTACATCGCATGCTTGAAACATTGAATTAAATCCTAAACATGAATTCTAAGCATGACATGCTCTCATGAGTGATTAAAACATAAAAACATGCTAACTAAAATTTAAATATGATTAAAGATGCTAAAACTAAAACAAGGCATGCTGAAAATTAGAATTTAAACAAGCATGAAATCTAAAATAGCAAAGTAGAAGTTTAAGAAATCCCCTACACCTTAATCTGAGTTTTTGTTGAATTCGGCAGAGGTTCGCCTTATCCACCACTTTCAAAACTTTAAACCACCAACAAGACTACTTCAACAACTCTCTAAAATACTGAAATAAAAACTTCTCATACAAGAGAGAAAAGAGGGTGAGAAGAGGTGCCAAGAAGAGGGCAAAAACAAACAAAGAGGGAAGTGTCAACGCTTTGCTTTGGGATGAGATGAAAGTGAGCAAGGGGGGTTTGTATAGATGTTCATGAGAGCATATGGGACGTCCTAGGGCAGCCTATGTTGGCTTGGGAAGCTCAAAAGAATTTGGGCAAGTTTCTATACATAAAGGGCATGGTTTGTATAAAGAGGGCAAGTGTGCTCATGGTTGGCAAGTGAGACCACTATGGCTTTCTAATTCAAAAGATATGAGTATAATCTTGTTTCCTAACTATATGTGAACACAAAAGAGGTTTAAATCATATTCTAACTCAAATTGGATGTCCCTTATGTGCTCATCGCAACTTTCCTTTTTGGTTTCCTTGCTTGCTTATCACACAGACACACAAGGAATACTTTCCCATTTTCTTATTTCTTGGACATCAAGTATGGGTGTACAATATTAAATTTGAGGAGACACCATATAATAGTCAAAGATGCCCATCTTGGTTCCAAAAAACTATCTAAATAGGGTTACTCACATGTGTGCACACACACATGTATGTGGTTGGGCCGATTTTGGCTTAAGTGGGTGTGGGTGTACACAATCAAGTGGAGGTGGCCATGACTTTATGGGTTCACAAAAATCAAATAAAAATTAATATCTCCTTATTTACATGGAATAATGATTTATATCCTATAGTTTTGGAATCACATGAACCTAATGCACATTTTAAGGTATGGTTTGGCCCTAGGTGATTTTCCTTCAAAAACTTTCCTTAAAAAATCACTTTCCTGATAGTGACCCTTAGCCCTCGTTGGTAAAACCCAGCTCTCTCTTTGTGCTTAGCTATCAATTTAGATGCATAAGCCTCTAAATGTAGGAATTGACGTGTATACTCTCTCACTATCATAGTCCCTTGGCACAAACTCGAAAAGTCAACCTTTTTTGCATTCCCCTAAATCTTTGGAACGTAAGTCTCAAAAGAAAGCTCTCTAAACCTGGCCCAAGAGGTGATCAAACCCTTTATACTCATAGATCACAATCATCTGGCAGCCTCACCCTCCAACATATGTGCTGAGAATAGAACCTAATTTGCTTTAGATAAACATAGGTCTTAGCATTGTTCTCCATGTTAAGCAGCCAGTCTCCTTTTGCATCTACGCTAATGCCACCTCAAAACTTCTCAGGGCGCAAGTCTATAAAGTTCTCGAGGAGCCAAGTGTGGGTTCTCTCATCTTTCTTTCTGTCTAGGACAGTAGTAGTAGGTGCTACCACTGCCTTAACTGGTGGCTCAGCAGCTGATGGTACAGGTGGAGCAGGTGGTGCTACTAGCTCGGCCCTCTATCTATCAGCCTCCATCTTGTCAAATTTCTATCTCAATAAGGCAATCTGGGCCTGGGTAGCCTCGATAAATGCCATAATCATAGTTTTGAACCTTTATATAGCGTCTTACTTGGGCTGAATTGGAAGTGGTGGTGGTATCAGCTCCCTAAGCTTGAGTGGTGGTCAACCTCGCCTGGGTGGCGCTCTACCCCACATGGTGGCATCTCTATTTGCATTTCGAATTGAATTATTGGTTATTCATCCATTTAAAGTAATCCCGACTCTAAGCACTTAGTAATATTGTATATTATGTTCAAAATACATTTTATAATTGATAGTTTCCCCTTTTTCTTCTAAGTTTAGGGTTTTGTTTACTTTTGCAATTTCTTTAATATCTCCTAGGTCCTTCATTTGTTAGTGTACTTCAAATTTTTTTGGACCTAGGCTCTAATACCAATGTTGTTGGGCCCCTTCGATAAGCTGAAGGACAGCCTGACTGACACAGTGACTCAATGAACCCACTCAGTGAGTCAAGTTCGCCCAATCATTGTTAAGCCTTTCCAATAGCAACAACCAGTGAAATTAAAATAATCCAAGGGTTCATTTTGCCAAGTGTGAGAGTAAATAAAAATATTACAATTAAAACCAAGAGTTGTTGTTTATACCTTACAAATTGTCTTGTTTCAGAAATACACAGTTGACCATTGTTTACATATACAAAAATGACCAACCTCTAAAAAAACAGGAAAAGGGAAAGAACCACTAAGGGACTAAACTCTCATCATGCCTTTCCCTTTATCTGCTAATGAGGAACCTAAAATGTTAGTAGAGTAGTAAGCCTAAAATTTCAACATGGCTTAGTGAGTAGTAAAGCCAGTATGTTACCTATAACTAGCATTCCAAAAATAGTACATGTATGCATGAATAGTAGGGATGAAATACTGATTGAAAGCATTGGCATAGAATACAAGCAGTTATAAACAATGCAACAGTTTAAAGAAGAATATTTTAAATACACGCAAGTTAAAAACTAAATCTAGCCTAGGATTTCAAATAATCAAATCCAACCCTATGGTCATCGGTCAAGCGGGTCGTAAATCAGGAGTACGGGCTACTCAAGTGAGTCATGAGCTAAACATATTCTTTGAATACCCTAACCTCATGCTTGATCCTCAAGTGCCATCACTCGAGCGGGTCGGAAGCTAGGCGCATTGATCATATGCCCTAACTCGACGCTCAGACCTCGAGTCTAATCTCAATCAGATCGTGTATCCTAAACTTGCGCTTGGACCTTGTGCATATGGTTTCATTATCACTGTACAACTATATATATTTTTCAAACCAATTGATATAACTTAAATCACATGAAACCATTAAACCCATGTCATTCACTCATATTTTATGTAAGGAATACAAGTTAAAGTAAACACCTAAATTAAACTACTCACCTCGGGTCCTTCGTACTGATGTCCTGTCAACGCTCAACCTAGTACCATAGTATCTACTTAGATCGACATTATTTAAACCCAATTTCAGTTCTTTTGAGAAATGTGTCTCAACTCTAGTTCCACTATACCTAACTGGTCTTGGTCAACCCAAATTTGACTCGATCAAATTTGGTCGATTGGTCAAACTTGGTCAACTAGTCAAACTTAGTCAAAATTAGTCAACATGATCAATCTTGGTCAAATGCAATCAAAATGGGTCAAATTGGGTCGAAATAAGTCAAAAAGGGTCAATTTGGCTAAAATCCCCAAATTTCCAAACTTTGTTAAATTTCTAGCTTTTTCTTTTTTTGCACAACAAAGTTTCTAATTTTTCTATGATCAATCCGTATGTTACATTTGCACAATTTTTTTTTTTGATTTGATCTACATCGCCTAAATAATCATGAAAATTTTATATTGGGATTTTTGGGCTTCATTTATTTTGGGTTTTAAGTGAGATATCAGTAACTTTACATTCTCAAATTCCATGTGACAAGCAACCGCTATTCATGTAAATTGACCCACTTAACCAACTCAAATTGTGACAAATTTGGTACACTTGTTTTTGGGATATCCAATAAGATCTACACCAAATTTTAGCTCAAAATATTGAGGTTTGGTCAATCAATGGATCCACCAAAGCCTCAGCCATATAATAGATTTTTCTATGTTCACATTTTTCCATGATTTTGAAGTGTTTAATTCCCCTCATTAAACCACTCAAGGCTATTTTTCATACTTATTATCAGTGTTTAGATCATAAAACATCCATCTATTAAGACCCATTCGAAATAGTGAGCAAAGGTAGCCAAAATCCTACCCAAACACATCCCCAAACACTTAGCATGCATTAATAAAACTCTTAAATTTTTCTAAGTACCTGATTACTTATGTCCTAAGGCAACTTTTCATACATAGAAAGTCATGAATACAAAAGGTTAGAGTAGAAATTTATACTTTCTTGTAGCCTCCAATGTGAAGATTAATTACTCCAAGTTTTAGCCCAAACGGATGTTTCTAACAACATCAACCCTTACCCCAAAGTTGGTTCCAACAACACTCTTGCTATCACAATTAGCAAGCAACCAATTTTGGCACCCTATTAACTATATTCAAAAGCTTAGTTTTTGTTTTCTAACAAATGAGGCTTAAAGTACACATAACAAGGATAAAAAAGAGTGTTTTTACCTCAAAATTCAATCTCAGATGGGTTAAGAACCACCCCTCTAAATTTTGGATCCACATAGTTTTTTTCTACTCTAGCTTTTCAACTATGTTGAACAACTTACTTTGTTGGTTGTTTTCATCTCTAATGGTTAGGGGTTTGGACCAAGGAAAGCACTGTTTTATAGAGGGGATTGAACGCTTTCCAATGGCTCTAATTTTTGCAAAATGGGTTTGGGATGGAGAAGAAAGAAGATAGTGAAGAGGGGCTGCTCAAACTGAAAAATGTAAAAAATTGAGCATTCTTGCATTTTGGAGCACCCTTGCATGGTCAAATAGCTTGCCGCATGGCTCATGGGTTGTCTCATATAAGGTGCCCTTGTAACACTCCAACCCCCATATCATTAAGCATTGGACGCATCCACCATTTTTTGACAGTGGACTAAACCAAACGACGGGCCGGGCCGGTGTTACATTACAAGCGACGCACACTTGACTTTCTATTTCAGTCATTTCATGCCTTGATCGTATTTAACCGTATATAACTTAAAATTAAGAATTTAATA
>JAJIYU010002195.1:0-31485 GCA_030144865.1 Tinospora cordifolia | reverse complement strand
GGAACAGAGGGCCAAGGTGTTGCAGATGTGCTTTTTGGTGATTATGGGTTTACTGGCAAACTTGCACGTTCTTGGTTCAAGACGGTTGATCAGCTCCCAATGAACATTGGCGACCCACATTATGACCCGTTGTTCCCATTCGGGTTTGGACTTTCAACTGAGCCAGTCAAGAATTAGGCCAACAAGGCAAGGTAATTTGATTCCAGTTCTTGATGTTGTCAGTCTTTTTCTTTTCTTTGTGTTGTTTGTGAATCATAGTATTGGGAATTGGGCTGTTTTAAGTTAGGACCCTTAAATCAGCCCTTACTAAGAGCATGAGAAGTGTTATTCCATATAAATTTAAGGGTCTTTTGAGGGCCTTAGTATACTTTCCCAGTACTTCTCTGGAGTTCATCCCTATACACTAGTAAAATGAATATGTACATCATATAATATCAATTAGCATCCTCATCATAAGTAGTACAACAAGCGCCAATGTTTCTGGAAAACCAGTCAACTACTTAATGCAAATACCAAAAATTTTTAGACCCATTTTTTCTTCTTTCCATATGTTGGCTTATTGATCTTGAAATAGATTAATTATTGGCACTTGGCAGCTTTAATATATTTCTAGAAAAGATACAAATATTCCCTAAACATGAAGTTAAAAGTTGTGGCTGGCCTAGGTATTTAGTGGGAGTGTATGTTGAAATGTAAATTGTAAATAAGTTATAGATAAATTTAAATTATATTGTTAATTTTCATTGGAAAAGATTATTAGTTATATACATATATATATATATATGTGTGTGTGTGTGTGTGCAGTTATATTTTAAATTAGTTCTACTCTTCCAAAGTAAAAATATTACGGGTTAATGATAAACAAAAAATAATAATGAATATTCAATATTTACCTTTTAAAAATACCTTATAGATCCAGTGTTCAGTAAGGATAATTTTAATTTTTACACTATGTTAAATGTTACCTTAATTTTAAATAGTAACTTCATTTTTAATAAGACCGACCCATTGATAAATTTTGTTTTATATTATTTATTTTACTTTCAGCACTATTATTAAAAATTAAAAAATAAAACGAAAAAATAAAAAATTCCCGTTGGGTTGGAGAACGTCAACCTCTCCAATTCAAGCACTAAAATGCCCTAACTATTTTGAAATCAGCCATTGCATTGTCTTTTGTCACTGTCAAATGGATTAGCATCCAAAGTGAAATTGCTATTCCCTTCTAATCATCATCACATAGAAGACTTCTTTAGCACTCCACTGGGTTTCACTGATAGCACTACTACTCTATCGAATGTTTTTGAAGAAAAACTATCTGTTTTTGAGTGATAAAAAGTTAAGGGTGTCCGTAATGTTCAAACGGTGATGGAGATATTGAGCGATTCACGTTAATTTAAAAAAATAAAATAAAATAAATAAAATTGAAGCATTAAGTGTTCGATCTGCACCGAGCGCTCAACACTCTCATTGTAGAGGTCAGCATCACTATTTGGGTATTATGGATACCCTTAAATTTTCATATTTGAATGTAGCACTCTTTGCGTGCATGTTTTATTATTATTATTATTATTATTATTATTATTATTATTTGTATCATATTAACAAAAAAACATTTTATACACAACAAAAATTAAAATTATTTTTAAATATTTGTAATTATTTATATATCATCGCTAAACAAATATATACATAAAAAGAAACCCGCATTGAAAAATGACAATGGTATCCTGCAAACGTCTAATATAACTTCAAATTTTAAAAAAATTTTATGATTAACACATATTTTGTCAAACCATATATTACCCATTAAAGTTATATTCTAACTTTTATATATCAAAAAATTTTAATAATGGATTCAATTAAATGATAATTAATTTCAGATCTTTAAAAAAATAATTCTTTTGATATAGTCAAAGAAACCATTATTTCTAACCTAGTCACCATTAAAATTAATTTCTTACAGATATAATTTGCTACAATCTAGTACTGTGAACTCATAATCAAGCAATCCAATTCCCTGGTTCACGCTATCTTATACGGCTCACCACAACCCTGCACGTGTCAATCAGAGAAAGAGCGTGGATTACTGATCACACGTGTCAATCAAGAGGTGGTCACTCATACGAACAAGTTTAAAACAGCAGATGCGCAATAAAAACTAGTGCGGCAAGTAAAAATAATAATAATGATGAAGAAGAAGGAGTTTGCCAATTGAGATTCTACACGTGTCAGTGGCATAATCAGCTGGATTGAATTGTCTTTTCCCCTCAGTCGCTTTAATTGCTCTTCACACTCTCCACGTTCTATAAAAGAATTAGTAGCAGAACAAGAAGTTCTTTAAAAGGAAGAAGTTGATTTTTTTTTTTTTGGGCAAGGGAACAAGGAGGATAGGGGACAAAGAAGCTCAATCTCACAAGGATTCATAACTCAACTCAAGCTAGACCCAATCCAAGGAGCCTCTAACCTAAAAGGGATCCTGACTTTTTGGAAGATGCGAACCAAGGATTTAAGCCTAACCAGGTAAGGCTGGGAGGTGATGGGACTAAGCAAGGGGAACACACACACACACAATTTGGTTTTTTTATGGCAAGGGAACGGGGAGGATAGGGAACAAGAAAGCTCAACCCCACAAAGACCCACAACCTAACCCAAGCTAGACTCGGAAGAAGTTGATATTTACCTAGGGTTCTTTTTACTGTAAGTTCTCTTTTTATCTAATGAGATTTTTTTTTATTACTGCTTATGTTTGTTTTTGAATTTCCCATATATATAGTTTTGAATTCATAACTATATATAATATAATATGATGACTTAAATCCAAGATGATTTAAGAAACTTCCGCTTTAACAGCGTATTGAAATCAACTTGACTCAAAAGTTATAGCTGACAGATAAAGGTCGAAGATGCGAATCGAACTATCATTAACATTTTTTCATTAATTTCTTACACGAATATTTCACAAATTTTTAAAAGCTAGTTTTGATTTTCGTGTACTCATAAAGGCGGCAATTTGATAGCCTACAATAATTTGCTCAACAATAATTTTAAAAAATATAAAATTTTATAATTTTTTTTCTCTACTTTTGCCTATTGACTGTTAAAACACTTATGTTAAAAAAATGTTAAAAGAAAAAATATAGTACTTTGTATACCTACGTGAGGTTTTACAACCTTTATAACATGAGGATATGATTGCAATTTACATTTAGCAAGAGAAACTTATTATGATATAAAACCCATCTTTTCATTGTTATATACATACCTTAAAATTCTTTACCGTTTACGTAGAAATTTAACGATTTATCACAATTTTACATCAATCACCCATTATTGACCCCATTTGGAAATGTTTCTAATTATAACAAATTTTGTTTTAAATATTGGTCTAACCCAAAATTTTCAAAGCCCAAGAATCTATTTTTTTCTAGGTAGCTTGTCAAAAATAGAATTTCATTTTATCCCATATAGTGAACAACTTTCTCAATGCCAATAGGCTGATTATTCCATATGTTCTATTGGAATTCAAACCTTTCTTTATGTTAGAACTATGTCATAGTCAATATTAAGCTTAATTTGAATTGAATTTAATTTTGTAAATAGGTGTTGGAATTGCAAAAGGGTGAGGTGAAGGATTATGGGTACGATAGCAATCTTTGTGATGAGACTTCTTCTTCTTCTTCTTCTTCTTCTTCTTGGTGGTTGGTCATTCACGACAGAAGCTGAGTATTTAAAATACAAAGATCCTAAACACCAACTAAATACTCGAATCAAAGACTTAATAAGGAGGATGACTCTAGAAGAGAAGATTGGTCAGATGGTGCAGATAGAGCGAAGTGTTGCATCTGCTGATGTTATAAAGAAATACTTCATTGGTGCCTAAATACTTCTTTTTGTTCTTCATATGATTGATTTATCATTCTTGTGTTGGTGAATTCTAATTAGAATGTTTAGGCAGGGAGTGTATTGAGTGGAGGAGGAGGCGCCCCAGCTCCTCAGGCTTCGGCTGAGACTTGGATTAGAATGGTTAATGAATTTCAAAATGGATCTTTATCTACCCGTCTTGGAATTCCAATGATTTATGGTATTGATGCCATCCATGGCCACAACAACGTCTACAATGCAACAATATTTCCCCACAATATTGGCCTAGGAGTAACTAGGTATATAAGTGGAATGGCTATGACAGTAACATGTTCCTATTCTCTAATTGTATTACACTTCACTAAACAATTTCATGGTTGTAAAGAATAAGGAGAGGATAACTATATATATTTCTATTCATACGATCTCTCAATGTTACTTCTAGTTTATTCATATGTTTTTATTCATATTGGCTAACTTCTTTGCTCAATGTACCATTTTTGCCAAATAGGGATCCAATACTCTTGAAGAGAATTGGAGTTGCAACTGCTCTAGAAGTTAGGGCAACAGGGATTCCTTATACTTTTGCTCCATGTGTCGCTGTGAGTGTGTAAATCAGCTTATTGACTAACTACTATGTTTATTAATTTTTCATGTGATCATTCTCATTTGCTACCTTGATGAAAAAAAGGTTTGCAGGGATCCTAGATGGGGTCGTTGCTATGAGAGCTACAGTGAAGACCCGAAGATTGTTCGGGCAATGACTGAGATTATTGTTGGTTTGCAAGGAGATATTCCTACACATTCTAGAAAGGGCATTCCTTTTGTAGGTGGAAGGTTAGCTATATATATAATCTCAATTTAACATTAGATCTAAGCTGGTGGGGAACCAAACTTCTTTTACTACAAAAGCCTAAAGTGATGCAATGGCACATTAATCCCAAAGGTGAACAATCATCCCTCTTGATAGATCATAGTGGTGGGTCATTACTAAAGGCTATTCTTTGTAGAATTACCTAGCTTTTATCAAGACATCTTTAGGAATCATGATTCATTCATATGAATATCTATGAACAATTGATGATGAATCCTTTAGGATATTCTTACCCTTTAGAGTCACATAGCCCGACTTTTAAGGATCACCCCTTTTATATGAAGTCGTTTGCAAATACAGTTAGAACTTTTTACTTTAGGAATGCCATTACAGTTTATAGACCCAAAAGCACTTAATTGAGGCATTGGAACAACTTGTTTCACAATTATTTCTTTTATGATTCATTGTCCAAGGTCTCTCTTTTTATGCTTCTTAAAGAGCCCAAAAGTTTGTGGGACCTTATAGTTCAAATTATGATTTCTTATTTGTTTTGTAGTCAAAAGGTTGCAGCTTGTGCCAAGCACTTTGTAGCTGATGGTGGCACAACTAAGGGTATTGATGAAGGCGATGCTGTAATTACCAAAAAAGAATTGCTTACTATTCATATTCCAACCTACCTTGACTCCATTGCTAAAGGTGTGTCAACCATCATGCTGTCATTTTCTAGTTTGAATGGGAAGAAAATGCATGCCAATAGAGACCTTGTGACTGGCTTCCTCAAGAACAAACTAAAATTCAAGGTAAAACCATTTTTTCATTGGATAAAAATTAATGTACAAGGATATTTGAAAAAGGTCCTATATGTCCTACAAAATTTTTTAGAATATTTTTCAATTACGAACTCAAATTCAAAAATATTTTCAATAGTTTATGTATAGTGATTATCTAGTAGTCAATCTTGGACAATAGTGAAAAAAATGTAAAAATGATTAATTGAAGCATAATTTAATGTATCATAAGACATTTTGTTTGGAAACGATGTCGTATATTAGTATTATGATGTATATATGTAACTCTTGGTCTTAGTTATTTCTATTATATTTTTACGAATCTAAGTGTTGGTTTTGGAAAAGAACCTGAATTCAAAGTCAAGCTTGCTTTCATTTGTAATGATGAGATTGCAAATGACATTTTAACTAAAGAAAATTTAAATGAATTGATGAGATTGAAAATAACAACCAAGTATTATGCCTTTGATGTTCTTTTCAGGGTTTTGTCATCTCAAATTGGCATGGAATTGACAAAATCACCTCTCCTCCTGGTGCAAACTACTCATATTCTGTTCAAGCTGGAGTTAGTGCTGGCATTGACATGGTTGGTTATTATTTAGTTGATATGATCAAAAATACTTGTTTAGGCAAGTTTGTAAAATCTACTCAATTTTCTTTCATCTATATGCTTGTTTAAAATAATTTAACTATTTTAGGTGAATTTCTTTTGATGCTAGTCTTGGATTGTGATGTAGGTCATGGTTCCTTACAACTATACAGAATTTATTGATGATTTAACCTTCCAAGTGAAGAACAACATAATCCCCATTACTCGAATCGACGATGCCGTGAAGAGGATTTTGAGGGTGAAGTTCACAATTGGTCTCTTTGAGAAACCATATGCTGATCTTAGCCTAGCAAACCAGCTTGGAAGACAAGTAAGTTAGTTATATTAAACTTGTGGATTTAAAGTATGAACACTGCCTTTGGTTAAATTCATTTTTATCGTTTTTCATAGGAGCATCGAGAATTAGCAAGAGAAGCTGTTAGAAAATCTCTTGTCCTTCTAAAGAATGGAAAATCTATTCTTCCCCTACCCAAGAAGGCCTCAAAGGTCCTTGTCGCAGGAACCCATGCTGATAACTTGGGGTACCAATGTGGTGGGTGGACAATCCAATGGCAAGGCTTCAGTGGGAATAACCTCACTACTGGTACTTCCTAAAGAAAAACTTACTCCTTTCTAACTCCACCTATGTTAATGTTTATTTGGTTGAAGTTTTGTTATTAGGAACAAAGTTTAGTCAAAAGAAAAGACATTATTTATATAAGATAATCATCTTTTTCTATCAATCAAACAAGATGACCCTAAATCTCATTAAATGAAGAAACTTTATTTAGCTCGAAATATGTGAGTAAAGTGTTGTTTGTTTAAGATTATGTTTTAAGGAAAGTAAGCATAAAAAATAATTTAATCATGCTTGTTGTGTCTTAAAAAGTTCTTTTAAAAATTATGACACTGTTTGTTATAAGTTAAAATAAGTAATTATATAATAAATTGACAAATTTAATATTCTATTAAAAATTGAAAGTTTTCTTACTAAGGACAAAATAATAATTTTAACATGATCTAAATGGGAGAAGTTGTTAAAGTGATAAGTTTGATGTTTAAATCGCTTAAGTTATTTTTACAAACATTAAAATTTGGACCGAAGTGATTAATTAAGTTACGTCATGCTCTTTAATCTATAACAAACACATTATAGTATAGAAGCCTTTGCATAACTACTAGATTTTTAGAGTTCTAACAATCTATTTGAATTCTCACTAGGAACAACGATTCTCAATGCCATAAGAGGAACTGTGGATGCAACCACCCAAGTGGTCTATAGTGAGAATCCAGATGCATCATTTGTCAAATCCTACGAGTTCTCTTATGCAATTGTTGTGGTAGGCGAGCATCCCTACGCAGAAGCCTTTGGTGATAACTTGAACCTCACAATTCTAGAACCTGGCCAAAAGATTATCTCTAGTGTTTGTGGCTATGTCAAGTGCGTAGTTGTGATCATCTCTGGGCGACCTATAGTTTTGGAACCATATCTTGGGAATATAGATGCCTTGGTGGCTGCATGGTTGCCCGGAACCGAGGGCCAAGGTGTTGTTGATTTACTTTTTGGCGATTATGGGTTCACTGGCAAGCTTGCACATACTTGGTTTAAGACTGTCGATCAACTACCAATGAACCTTGGTGATCCACATTATGATCCTTTGTTCCCATTTGGGTTTGGACTCACAACTGAGCCAATTAAGAAGAACTAAAGAGCTATTGTACTACATATGTTAATAGCATAGTTTATATGTGTTGCCACATAATGTAGATTTGTTAGAGTGTAGCTAAGCTTGCATTTGGAGATCCAACTTGAATAATACTTCAGTTCCTATAACTAGAATAGTGTGCATATAAACCTCTTTCTTTCTAAAATAAGTGATAGCATCTTCTAGTTTAATAAAAAATAAAAATAAAATTATAGTAATTGGTTTGTTTTAGTTTTCAATGCCACAATATTAATGCTTTTAGACAAAAAAAAAAAAAAAGAATAATTGGGATAGTTGGCTATTGAGCTTTTCTTCAACCCAAAATACTTTTGCAAGTTTACTTTATTTTGTTTTTAAATTTTTATTTATTTTCAACAAGACAAAATAACATTTTACAATAAACTCATCTTCAATGTTTTTTTTTACCTGATTTACCTGTAATTTTAAGTTTTACTCATAATTACTCTATCAATTTTATTTAAATAATACTTTATTGCCTTTATCTATCCTACTATATTGAGAATATTGTACATTCAAACTCATTTACTTGATTAAAAGTTAGATTATTTTACTTTATACAGTTCACATTATTTTCACTGAACTCTTTATGACTCTTTAATTTTTAAGCCATTTCATCTTTTTATAGCCTTTAATTAGTGTCAACATCCTCCAAATTTGTATTATTATTTCAAAAATATATATAAATTTGGAGTAGTTAACTTTAAATTTTTTTTTCAACCAAAGTACCTTTGACAAGTTTATTTCATTTTTATTATAAAAACTATTTCTTTATTGACAAGTAGAAAATGACATTCTATTTTTTTTACCCACTGTACTTTTAATTTTTTTTCTTAAAATATCCAAAACAATTTTAAAAAAAAAAAAATTAAAACTATAGTAGTGTTCTATGCCACAACCTTAGTAGTATTTTGGAAAAAAAAAAACAAATACAGTGAATAAATAAGGAAGCAGAGTATCTTTAACAAAATTATTTTGCAATTAACACAGTCTTCAATTTTTTTTTACTTAATTTACCCTTAATTTTAGTTTTACTCATAACTGTTTCCCTCTATTTTTTTTTTTTAATAATTCGTCGCTCAATTTTGTAATTTTTTAAAAAATATTTAAAATTTGCTTGGTTTAATGTTTCCCAATCAGTTTTCACTCTTTTATTAACAAAATAGGTTGTTTTTTTAAAAAAAATTGTATTTTTAATTTTCTTTTTGCTTCGTAAAAAAATTATTTTTAGTTTGGAGATTTTAGAAAAAGCAAAACATATATTATTTTTCTAAAAAATTATATTTAATTTTGCATAAATACTGGTAGGAAATAATCTAGAAAGAAACAAAAACATTCGAGTCCGGATGTCTTTTAAGTAGAATAGAGATGATACCATGAGATCATACCGCTGTCTCCAGAGTATCTTGCTTACCTCTTCCACAGTTCCACTGGCTCAAGAACAAAGTCACTGTAAGCTCTTCTCAACTTCATTTTAATTCCTATTTCCCTTTTTTTTTTGTCCGAAAATTAAGAAAAAAATCAACATGCTTTTGCTCCTTTTCAGCTTAAATTTGCAATATAATTGATTATTTTCCTCTGTTTTTGTTCAATTTTTGGAATTAAATAAATTGCTCAAATTCGGTATTGATACCTACTCATCAAGATTTAGTTTCAGAATTCAACATATTTTCTGTGAATTCAAAGCTCAACAGCAATGCTGAAGTTCTAAATGCTTATTCCTTTTTTGAGTCTTTTTTTCTTGAGTTTTTGATGCTTAGGCATGCTACTGATGATCTATTCAATTTGATGAATGTTCAAGTTGTTTTGATTGTTATGGACACGTTGCGTAATTTTTGAACCCACATTTTGATTCTGCACCTAGGGTTTGTTGCTAATTTAAGGAGAAAGAGATGGGGAGAATTTGGGTACATTTGGTGGGGTTTCTTGTGCTATATTGCTTGGTAACAAGTGTAGAAGCAGATTACGTCAAGTACAAAGATCCAAAACAACCTCTTGGTGCTAGAATAAAGGACTTAATGGATCGAATGACGCTGGAAGAGAAGATTGGGCAGATGACTCAGATTGATCGGTCCTTTGCCACAGCTGAACGCATGAAGACTTACTCCATAGGTGCTAATAACTGTAATTTGTTGAATGTTAATAGCATGAGGTTTGATTTTTTGAAAAGGGTAGGTGTGTAACGTAATGAAGAACAAGTCTAATGTTTTCGGGTTTTTAAATGCTGTTTAGGGAGTGTATTGAGTGGTGGAGGAAGTGCGCCTCATCCTCAGGCTACCGCTGCTGATTGGGTTAACATGGTGAATGAGTTCCAGAAAGGTTCTCTCTCGAGTCGACTTGGCATTCCGATGATTTATGGAATTGATGCTGTTCATGGGCACAATACTGTCTACAAGGCAACTATATTCCCCCATAATATAGGTCTTGGATGTACAAGGCAAGCATCAATGGTTTTACTCATCTGATTGGGGATATTACCATGTGTCATTCAATTTCAAATTAGATTTCTCTTAGTACTAACTAGTAAGATCAGTGTGCATACTCAGATTTGACCATGATTTTATCGATGGTGTAAGTTAAGCAGTAGTGTTTACTTCTCTAGGGACCCTGAACTTGTGAAGAAAATTGGTGCTGCGACTGCTCTTGAAGTTAGAGCTACGGGCATTCAGTATACGTTTGCCCCATGTCTTGCAGTAAGTATTGATATGTAGTGTTTCAAATTAATTATTTTGAATTTGAAAATCAGTTTATTTCTTCAATGCTTGAATGCTTGTAGGTCTGCAGAGATCGAAGATGGGGCCGTTGCTTTGAGAGCTACAGTGAGGATCATAAGATTGTCCAGGCGATGACGGAGATTATACCTGGATTGCAAGGGGATATTCCCCCTGGTTCTCGAAAAGGGCTTCCTTATGTTGGTGGAAAGTAAGACCATGCAAGTTATACGAATTTTGAAATTTGGAAGTGTTCTCTTCTGTTTGTAGAGGAGTCTAACAATGCTTTCCTTTGGAAATCCTGTTTTTGGGCATTATCTTGATGATACATTTTAGAAGCTTATATATATTTGTTCATTCCAATGATTCTTGTCTTCTTGTACTTGGTGCAGGACAAAGGTTGCTGCCTGTGCAAAGCACTTTGTGGGTGATGGTGGCACAGTGAAGGGGATTGACAAAGATAACACAGTGATTGACAAGCATGGATTGCTCAGCATTCACATGCCTGCCTATTATAATGCTATCATTAAGGGGGTTTCCACTGTCATGGTCTCCTACTCAAGTTGGAACGGGAGGAAGATGCATACCAATCGCGATCTTGTCACTGGCTTCCTCAAGGACACCTTGCAGTTTAAGGTGAAACTTTTCTACATGCCTTTATTGATGTTTAGAATGAAATGGAGTAATGCTAACTCTTGTATTTGTAATGATTTTCAGGGTTTTGTAATCTCTGATTGGCAGGGTCTTGACAGGATTACTTCACCACCTCATGCTAACTATTCACACTCAGTACAAGCTGGGATTCAAGCTGGCATTGACATGGTAGACATTTTTCTAATTGAACGCTGCTATATATATTCCTTTCTTTTATTGAGAGATTCAAAAAGAGATGCAAATATCTATTTTCTTTTTCCTTACTCTTGCAGGTCATGGTGCCCTTTGAATATGATGAATTTATTGACGATTTGACGAACATTGTCAAGAAAAAAATCATCCCCATGAGCCGGATTGATGACGCTGTAGCGAGGATTTTGCGTGTTAAATTTATTATGGGACTCTTTGAGAATCCTCTTGCTGACCTCAGCCTCGTCAATGAGCTAGGAAGCCAGGTTAGTTGGTTGCACAGTCCTCTACATTATGATCATTAAACACTTTTACGACAAAGAAAAAGGGGGGCATGGCTCAATGGTGATTGTATCAGACCTTCTCAGTCCACTAGTGTCCTTCCTGATATCTGCATTTGTGTTTGATTTAAACCCACAGAACATATAAGAGTGGAACATAAAGCTTTTACTTTCAGTCTTTTGCCTGCCAAACCTGCAATTTTCTGCATTCTCATGCAAATTGAAGTGAGAATGACTTTATCTAAGTTACTTCTGTCATGTGGAGGTAATTTATTTCAGGGAGCATGCCCTTTTTTTTGCCTTGATCGTCCCTGGGCTGGAATTTGCTTTCTTTGATCAGGCATGTTGATAATTAACTTGGAATTTATTGGATTAGAACAAAAAAATAAATTCATGTTTCTTAAAAGAGATTTGTCTCAGTGAGTTCACTTACAATATAACTAGGATTTAGATCAATTCACTTTTGATTCACCAGTATAAGATGCATGAATCCGATTCTAGTCGTTTTAGTTTAATTCAATTGTGAATTGTTTTGCTGTGATACTACGATTAGAATTCAAGTTGAGTAGGGTTTTCACGTGGTAACTGGAAGAATCTTGTCCTGAGTAGCATATGAGAACTTAAACCTATGGAAAGAGGGTAATGCCAGGCATATGTGGTTTGAGGAGTCGCTCAGAGAAAGAACTTTCAATGTAGGCTCTAATATTCCTCAGTAAAGTGGATTCAATTTCTGATTGCAAAACGTTGTGTGTTTAGGACGTTTTTTCAAGGGGCGAAGGAGACCAACATCCTACAGACAAATACCCAAGGAACAAAAATTTGACTTTGCCTCAAACTTCAATTTTTGAAAATTAGAATTAATTCGAAGAGTTCAAGAAATTCGAAAAAAATTTTATGAAAATTTGCTAAGTTAGAAAATTTCAAAAAAAAAAAAACTATGTAAATACTAAAATATGGATAATTTCTATTAAAAATATCAAAAACAAACATAATAAATATATTTTACATATAAAAGTATATATATAATAGTTTCGAACATATATTTTTACATTAACAATGTTTTATGCACATCACACGTGTTAACTTAAAATTGTTGGAGAAAAGAAAAAAACAAAGAATAATTTATTGTCAAACCCTAATGGTCTTGCAAACATAAACCTTGGTTTTCCTTTCTCTTTCTTCTCTCAACTTCTCTCATCTTAGGCTTTTAGCTTATTTTTCTTTTATCACTCTTCTCTCTATCGTCTCTTCTTCCCAGTTATAGTTTGTTCTTGCTCTTGTATAACTACTCGCCAATTATACATATCTTATTTTAAATCTTTTTCATTTATAGAAAATAATTTTTTTATACAATCTCTATAATTATACTGAAAAATCGTTGTGCACCACGCAAATTCTTTCATTAAAAATATTCTTTTTCGCGGCTTTTATACAATTTTTTTCTATAAAAACCTTCAAAACTTCAATTTTAAGTAGACTTCACTGATTTTTCGAAGATTTCAATGAAATTTTGTAATTTTATAATTTCAGGCAAACTTCGCTTCGATTGTCCAAATTGCCTATTAATTTGGCTAATTTTGACGAACTTCGGCTAATTTTTATACCATACAAATACCAACAAAAGAGGTGCATTTCTTCAATTCCTCCAAATGTTGGGAGGCTCATCCAAACCCTTATGCATTGCCTTGGAGAGCCAGGATGACAATAGGAGATGGATCATGCTTAAAGACAAAATACCATCAATGCTAGGGGGAGATCGTCAACCAAGCTGGCCTGAAAGGAGGTGGTGCTTCTTCCTTCTGCCTTGAGTCCAACAAAAAACCAATGGTTTTTAGTAAAGGACAATGTCATTTCCCTTGTACAAAATTGCTCAAAGGTGCATCTAAGGTTGGAGAAGGAAAAACGAGTAGGGGTGAAATTGGGTCAGATCAGGTCATGTTTTGGTCCCTAAACCCATCCAACTTGATAAGGTGGGTGACAGTAGGCTGGGCACAATGCACATTGACCTCACTGTTTTTTGGGGGACCAACCCAACTGATTGGAGTTCGGATTGGGCTTTTTTCTTTTTTTAACAAGGGTTCTTGTCTTGTAAAGAAACAAGAAGAAGAAGAAGAAGAAGAAGAAGAAGAAGAAGAAGAAGACAAAAACAGAAGAAGAGAGCTGAAGGGTTGTAGTAGGCATGAAGACAAGAAAAGAAAGAAAGGAGGGAGAAGAGGAAGAGAGAGAGATGAGATGGAAGGATTTGCCTATCTTAGTGACTCACCACGTTCACCTATCTTTCCTCTTAACAAGCACATTTCAAATGGCATAGGTTCCTTCCAAAGTTAAAATATTTGGATGGGCCTTGGCATTTAGGCCGCTAAACATGTTGGACAAAGTACGAAATCCCCAAACTAGTCATTGTCCCCTCATTGTTCTCATCTATGCAAACAGGATGTGGATTTCATTTGTCATATCTTTTTTCAGTGTAATTTTGCCCATGAGATTCAGTGGAGGTGGTATGTTTTTTCTAGAACAAGGTTCTTCCATCCTGCTCAAGTTGAGGACAGGATCTCACTAGCTCACATTCTTTCACTATCCAGGGTGGAGGTCGGTTTTGATCAAGTAGTTTATTTTGCCTCATTATTTTTCATATGGTTGGAAAGAAATGACACAATTTTCCAAAATATGGAAAATTCTGTGGCACAAGTATGTAAGACTATGAAACTCTTGGTGAGTTCTTGTATCTATATATCTACTCTAAATAAAGGTTGTCTAAATTGGGATAACTGTATGTATGTGTCTTGAGGCTTGCCCTTTAGTGATGTGTATAAATATTGAGATTTAGTGGTCTTGTACCAACTTGCAGTTTTGGTCATCACCTCTGGTGATATGATGCTATACATTTGTCATTATGTAAATACATTCATTCTTTGTTTCCAAAAATTTGTTCAAGTGCTTTTTCTTCTCTTTATCCTTCACTCTCACAAATGATGAGATCTCCTTTATCTCAATAGGTACATAGAGATCTGGCGAGGGAAGCCGTGAGAAAATCACTCGTGCTTTTAAAGAATGGCAAATCTGCAGAAAACCCACTGTTACCTCTGCCAAAGAGAGCATCTAGGATCCTTGTGGCTGGAACCCATGCCAACAATTTAGGCTTTCAGTGCGGAGGATGGACAATTCTCTGGCAAGGGTTCAGTGGAAATGACATCACCGATGGTATATTCCCCATTATCCCATTATTTCAAGTATATGTAGATGTCTTTCGGTCTGTCTATTACCAAAATTTGTAAATTATTCCAAAGCTTCCATAGAAAAAGGATTATAATAGTTATGATTGTATGAAAGCCACTTAATTTCAACTTCACAATTGATGCTACATGGAACTGGATATGCACACATGTGCTGAGCAGGAACTACCATTCTCAGTGCCATCAGAACGGCTGTAGATTCAAGAACTGAGGTTGTCTTCAATGAGAACCCAGATGCCAAGTTTGTTACATCCAAGAGTTTCTCCTATGCCATTGTTGTTGTGGGCGAGCCCTCTTATGCTGAAATGGCAGGTGACAACATGAATCTCACCATCCCTGAACCTGGGCTGAGCATAATCACAGATGTTTGTAGTTCCATCAAGTGCGTCGTCATTCTTATTTCTGGGCGACCTCTTGTAATTGAGCCTTACCTCTCTCAGATTGATGCGCTTGTGGCTGCATGGCTCCCAGGCACTGAAGGGCAAGGTGTGGCTGATGTCCTGTTTGGGGATTATGGATTCACTGGAAAACTTTCACGCACTTGGTTCAAGACTGTAGATCAGCTCCCAATGAATGTGGGTGACACACATTATGACCCGCTCTTCCCCTTTGGATTTGGACTAGAAACCAAGCCAACTATCTCAAGGTAAATATGCTGTTGTTACTTGGAAATTTCTTCTTCTTGTTCTACATATCTTATGTCAGTTTGTAGAAGAAATTTTCTAACATCGAGCATTTATGTTACAGAAAATCTTGGTGTTTTATTTAAAGTGTATGCCAATCTTTTGTGTACCTTTCCACAGGCTATCTTCGGCTGGTGTTGTGAGGAAGGTGACGTGCAGTTACGTCATGGTTTTAGTTTGTATCATTTTGTTCTTCACAGGTATTATTTGAATTACTAGATGCAATTAGACTTCTTTTCACAATTTAGTTGGAAAGTCAATGAATTTATACTCACCTCCTTCCTATGTTCTTTTACTCTAAATTGCAATTAATTGGAAAACAATATTAATTGGTTGTAATGAGGATAAAACAGTAGCTGTTTCGATACATAATTAGAAACCATAGCTTAGAGTAAGGAAAAGAGCCCCTATCTTTCCTAACTTCAAACTGCAACACCATGGAACTTTGATTTATGCATGGCTGCATGAAGAGGAACCTACAGGAAAAAGCATTGCTATGAGCCAATAAAGGTTTCCCTTCTTTGTTTGGTTTTAGACCCCCTAGTATCCCCACTAAACATTTTGTGGGAGTGGACTTGTCAGAACTCTAGAGTCTTAAGTATTGCACTTGCTCATATAGTGGGCGATCCTTCCCAACTGGGACGAACAAAGAGGAAGTTAAATCTTGTTTTGAGTTTTTTTAAACTAACAACCTAATAGAACTCCCCTACCAAATGCCCAGGCCAGCTATGAAGGTTTCCCTTTGTGACCACTTATATAGCATGTTAGTGTTGAGCTCACTTTGGCAGTAAAAACATCAAGTGATGCCCAGAAAACTTGGAATCCAATTACAAGATAGATATATGGTGTTAGATGAAAGAACTAGCTAACAGGGTGATCAATGATTCATTATTTGAAGGGCTAGGATGACTTGGCTTGAACTCAATTCTCCTTTTGAACCAGGGACCTAAAACTTGTTAAGACAGTCGGTGTGCCAACAATTCTTGGAGGTAGATCTAAAGTAATTCTCACATTTTTGTCCATGTACCGATGCAAGAGATTAGACCAGTAAGTAATCTCTATGAAATACTGTGAAACCTTGACAAATTGGAATGATTTTAAATTTAGTTAGATTTTTGGATGGAGAATCTCATTCTCAATTGATCTTGTTCCATTTGCTACTGTGATCCATGCAGGTTTCTAGAGCTCTCTAACATGAGATCAAGTCTACGACCGAAGATTGACAAAATTGGGCTTCTTTATTTATCCTGGAGAAAATGACATCCTTGATTCATCGCGCTCAATGGCATGTAATGAGCCACAAGATTATTGAAACCTGCTGAAGATGCAATTGTATTCTTATTCAGCAGGCCTGCAAATACATGTAGAATCACCTGTGCATTTTATTTCTCCATCGTCTCTTTTACCACTGACCAATAAATTGTAAAGAGCTATGGAAAACTAGGCCAATTGTGCTTGAATGGAATCAGGTGTATGGCTAGCCATTGTGGGTATCTGTCAGCCTCTTCAACATTTTGACATCATCAGACTTGCAGGCATGGTAGAGCTTGAAGCTATGTTGCAGACTTAATCTATCTTCCTCGCCCATCTTTGACCTTCAATTTCCAAGACAGTTTAATGAAATGGATTGTACCCTCCCTTCTGCCAAAGCCCATCAGCCTAACGCATCGTTGTCCCTGGCAAAGTGGAATTATGCTATGCTGACACGTATAACGTGCTATGAATAAGTAATTAGGCTAATTTCTACTTTCAAGATCAATTGTTTATAATTAATTTATTTTTAATTTTTTAGAGATATTATTATTCTAGATTTGAAAATGCATTATTCAATATAGTGTCGTATAAAAAAATAAATAATACATTTTTGTAATTAGTAAATGCATTCTAAATAAGTTTTTCAAATATGTTCCGTCACCAAACCTTTTTTCTTTTAAAAAAAATATATATTATTTAAAATCTTTAAATTCTTCTATTTTCTTTATATTTAAATAAACTATGGAGTACAAGATCATTTTATTTTTAACTCACTTTCATCCCCTCATCCTCTATTTTATAAAAATAATCTCTTCATGTATGTCCCATGGATTTGTAAAAGCAAAGAACAAAAGATTAACGGAACATTCACGACGTTGAATAGGTCTAGATTAACCAAAGATAAATATTCTAATACAATAGCCGACAGGGTTATAAGGGCATCTATAATGTTCAAACGTTCGGTTTGCACTATGCATTTGGACAAATTATCCACGTTAATCTTAAAAATAAAAAAATAATAAAAATAAAAATAAAAATAAAATAATCAGAGAGTTGAGCACTTGGTCTATATCGCTTAACCTTCTAGTGTTGAGGTAGCGCTTTATTGAACGCCATCTCAGCATGCGCAAATGATCATTACTGATGCGGTAAGTTCGCTATGTTTTTGGCTAGAGGATAGGCGCGATGGGCAATTGGTCACCATATTATAAGTATTGCCCCAAATCTCAAAGACACGCGGCAACACACCGCTGCATGTACCAACGACCCCCTGTCTCACTAGGAATAGAAGCGATCTCGTCTGTTAATAACAACGAACTTCCGTTATCTGCGGTTTTTATCCCAATCCGTCCCGTCCGTCTCTCGACCTCTATCCGGATAACGGCCTTGCTTTTCCCGATCCTGCACGTCGAGCTCCATGTATTATCCTACACCGTGACGTGTTCAATAATGGTCCTTGATGATGTATGGATGAGGGATCCGAGTGTAATTAAGTAAAACACGGCATGGACTATTTGGTTTCCATGCAATCGATAACTTTCTTGTATCACGAATACTGAGCCCAGTGAACTTCGGAGCAGCTTGTAAATTATGTATATATATATATAGGGTCCCTTCGTCATGGTTTATTGCTTCATACTGCTCTTTTTCTTTTTTTTGATCTTGCAGAGAGTTGCTAATCTTCTGCTAGAATCAGGAAAAACAATGGGGAGATTTTCAATTTCCTTCATGGTGATTTTCTTCTTCTGTTGCTTCGCAACGACGGGTCAAGCAGAGTACTTGAAGTATAAAGACCCAGAACAACCACTCAATGTTCGGATTGGGGATCTCATGAAGCGAATGACGCTGGAAGAGAAGATTGGTCAGATGACACAGCTTGATCGGGTCTCTGCGACGCCTGAAATCATGAGGGATTTCTCCATAGGTATGGTTATAGAGTGCATTCATTATCATCTTAACTTGAGAATCAGACTGTAGAAGAAGAAGACAGTTTTTTTTTTTGTGGGTGTTCTAGACTTCTAATGGCTATGTGCAGGGAGTGTTTTGAGTGGTGGAGGAAGCGTTCCACGGCCTCAAGCCACTGCTCAGGACTGGATTAACATGGTGAACGCTTATCAGAATGGTTCTCTCTCTAGTCGTCTCGGAATTCCCATGATATATGGCATTGATGCTGTCCATGGGCACAACAACGTGTACAAGGCGACCGTGTTTCCACACAATGTTGGTCTCGGATGTACAAGGCAAGTATTAATGCTAATTATGCTAGCCATGGTTTCTCTGCAAATGACCATGTCATGACCGTGCCCTTTTCTCTGTTCTTGAGGATGATCAAGAGCCAAATAGCAAACAGCAACGTTTGCAATTTGATCATGGTACTTTCTGAAAACTAACACTTTTTTTTTCTTTTTTTCTTACTAGAGATCCTGAACTTGTGAGGAGGATTGGTGCTGCAACAGCTCTTGAAGTTAGAGCTACAGGGATTCAATATGCCTTTGCACCATGCATTGCGGTTTGTGAATTTGATGACATTAGCACATACAACTTGCTTAAAAGTTTCAAGCTTTTATTTCTGATTTTTTTTTTTCTCTCAATATGCAGGTCTGCAGAGATCCTAGATGGGGGCGCTGCTACGAGAGCTACAGCGAAGACCACAAGATTGTTCAGGCAATGACAGAGATTATATCTGGTTTGCAGGGTGAAATCCCTGCAGGGTCTACTAAGGGAGTTCCTTATGTTGGTGGACAGTAAGTGTTTACTAGACCTTCTCGGTGTTTGTGAGAAGTTTTGTAGGATAGTTTTGGCTTGTTTCTTATGTGGAACATTGTTGGCCAAGTAAGTTAATGGAGACTGGTGTTAGAGTATGGTACCAAAGTAATTTTGTGCTTTTTTTTCTTGTTCAGGACAAAGATTGCAGCTTGTGCTAAGCATTTTGTTGGTGATGGTGGCACAGTCAAGGGGATTGATGAAAACAACACGGTGATAGATGCTCATGGATTGTTCAGCATCCACATGCCTGCCTACTACAATGCCGTCATTAAGGGGGTTGCAACTGTGATGGTCTCCTACTCAAGCTGGAATGGGAAGAAGATGCATGCAAACCACGATCTTGTCACAGGAGTCCTCAAGAACACGATGAGATTCAGGGTAAAAACAGTGAATCTGGAATCGTCACATGCAAAACTATTTTACTCTATATTTGTTGTTGCTAAAACCTAGGAATTACAGTAAGGTTAATGGCTGTATTTTGCATTGAATCATCAGGGTTTCGTCATCTCTGACTGGCAAGGGATCGACAGGATAACCACCCCTCCTCATGCTAACTACTCAAACTCTCTTGAGTTGGGAATCAATGCTGGCATTGACATGGTAATTAAGTTGCTTTCACTACAAAGCCTGCTTTAGATGAATTACACGTGTTAATGTTGATGGCTTATGTTATTTCATTGATGATAAGTCTTTTCTCCTATTCTGGGTGGATTGCAGGCCATGGTTCCTTATAACCACGCTGAGTTCATCAATAGTGTGGTAAACAGTGTCAAGAACAACAGAATTGCAATGAGTAGGATTGATGATGCCGTCCGTCGAATTTTGCGTGTCAAGTTCACAATGGGTCTTTTCGAGAACCCTTTGTCTGATTTTAGTTTGGTCGATCAGCTTGGCAGCCAGGTTAGTTAGCTTGTTAGATTCATATATAGCACTGCTAGGACCAAGATCAATTTCATGTTGAAGTCCACATCTCCAGATTCCTCTTTGATTTTTCTGGATCTGATCCAAACTTGATCAATTTGCTTAATGATGTCAGTAATCGAACTGTATCAGTGCTCTAGTAAGTTTTATAACACTGAAAATAAAGGAATGAGCTGCATCTTAAACAGGCACATAGGGACCTTGCAAGGACAGCTGTAAGAAAGTCACTTGTCCTTTTGAAGAATGGTGAATCTGCCGATGAACCATTACTGCCTCTCCCAAAGAAGGCATCCAGGATTCTTGTGGCTGGAAGTCATGCTAACAACCTGGGCAACCAGTGTGGTGGATGGACAATTGTCTGGCAAGGACTCAGTGGAAACAACCTCACGCAGGGTATGCTAAGCCTCTGTCTCCCCATACCCTAAACCCTTAAAATGCTATTCTACCCAAGTTTTTTCATTAAACATACTTGCACGTGTGATGAACAGGAACTACCATTCTCAGTGGCATCACAAATGCTGTTGACACAAGCACTGAAGTTATCTACAGTGAGAATCCAGATGCTGATTATGTCAAGTCTAACAAATTTGACTACGCAATCGTTGTTGTGGGCGAGCCACCTTATGCTGAGTTTGATGGCGACAACTTGAACCTCACCATCCCTGAGCCTGGACCAAGCACAATCAAGAATGTGTGTGGTTCTGTTAAGTGTGTTGTTGTCGTTGTCTCAGGAAGACCCGTGGTAATGGAGCCTTACCTCTCTCAGATTGATGCTCTTGTGGCTGCTTGGCTCCCAGGCACAGAAGGTCAAGGTGTGGCTGATGTTCTCTTTGGTGATTACGGATTCACCGGAAAGCTTTCTCGCACTTGGTTCAAGACCGTCGATCAGCTCCCAATGAATGTAGGAGATGAGCACTATGACCCACTCTTCCCATTTGGGTTCGGACTGGAGACTCAGCCAAGTCCATGAAGTTAGAAGGAACAATGCAGTGAAAGAGCTTCTTATAATAGCGTAGTTATACATCCTTTTCTTCAGATAGTTCTGGACAAACCTGCAAGCATGAATAGTCCAGCAAGTTTGCACCAAGTTTATAGGAACTTTTTTTGTCGGTTTTAGAGGGAAGGGGATGATCCCCCAGTGTAGTGGTCGATAAAATTGCAAGCATGAATTGTCTCGCAAGTGTGCGCCAAGTTTTTAGGACCTTTTTTTTTTTTTTTTTGGGTCAGTTTTTAGGGGGAGGGGGATGATCCCCCAGTGTAGTGGCTGACAAACTTGGAGAAATTATAGTTTCTGGATTCAATTTAATGGAACTCGGTTTCTTAGATAAAGAGTTATAGCTTTAAACATTTTAATAATATTACTGTTGATAAGGTTATGCTCAGCTGGTGCAGTAGAGGAGGAAGATTTATTCTGGTTATTGCTTTCTTTCATCTTCATCTCAAATGGTTTTTAAATGCATGACTCCGAATTGGCTGCTCACTTGTAACTCTTCAAGCTAAAACTCTTCTATATGATATGATCAATTCACCAAGAAGATGCAGTTCTAGTGAATTGGGCTTTTGGAACCAGGTTCAAAAACTGGTTCAAAAAGACTATTATTGTTAATTAACACAAATTTTGATTCAAAGTATCTTCCTTTTATACAAGTATAAATCACAGAAGCAAGTTGCTTGAAGTAAGTTACAAAGCCTATGGTTAATAGCTAAATATGGAGACTTGTTTAATGAACTACTTGAACTACATATTGGCTCATCTACTTGAACTACCTATTGGCTCATCAATGTTTTTGACTCATCAAAGTCTACCTAACAAGTAACAAGCAATTGGTACAAAAAGAAATCTATCAAACCAAGCTCGAGGAATGATTAACCTTTTTTTTCTTGCCTTCTGTTGAACATGGTGCATAAATGATGGGCTAAAAAGTTAAGTTTTATTTTTTCCAAATCATGGGCAGATGTTCTGTTTTGTGTGTGCAAATCTTCTACTTTTTCCATGCTAAAGCTGTGGTAATTACAAACATTCAAGCATCATACCATGTACAACCCAGAGTTAATGGCCAACAAAAATGTCATGATTGAAAATTCCCTCCTCCTTAGTTATTCAGTAAGAGACAATATATAATGCATATGATTTACAGAAAACACTAGTTCTTCTATTTATTTTGTATATAGATACTTATTCTTTTACTTACAATGGTCAACTCATCCTATACCAAAATACTTGTTATTCAAGCCTTCAATTCTACATCTCTACATATAGGAAATAAATAAAGTTTACTTGTTGACTGCTAAGCTTCATCAGTGACCACAGGGACATCCTCCGGCTTTTGTGCATGCACATGGCTCTCTTCTTTTTCAGCTTCTTTAATCTGCATAATGAGTTCAGCTCTTTGCTCTGCGAGTGCTTGAATTTTTGCCTCAATCTTCTCTAGTTTCTGCTTTAATTTCACAATATCCTTGGTCTTATCCTTGCCATCAAGTTTCCTCTTCTTCTCACTGGTCCCTTTAGCTTTGTCATCTTTTTTCTCTTTATTTTTCTTGGTCTTATCCTCAGCTTCATCATTGTCATCTTTGATTTCAATTGCCCTCGCGCTCACTTCGATTTTCTGACTTCCCTGCTCAGCTACATCAATGTGCTTCTCTTTGTTATCCTCATCTCCACCATTGCCCTTTTCCTCTTTCTTCTTTTCATCCTTGGACTCCCCATCCTTCTTCTTCTCCTTTTTCTTCAGCTTTTCTTCTTTATCATCCTTGCCCTTGTCCTTCTTTTCCATATCTTTTGTTTCTTTGAGTTCTCCATCTTTCTCCTTTTTCTTCTTACCATCCTTATCATCTTTGGCCTTGTCCTTTTTCTCCTTACCTTTTGTTTCTTTTAACTCTTCATATTTCCCTTCCTTCTTCTTCTTCTTGTCTTCCTTATCATCTTTGCCTTTGTCCTTCTTTTTCTCCATAGAGTCTTCTTCCTTAGACTCCAAGTCTTTTACAATCTTTTTCCCTTCTTTTTCTTCCAATTCTTTTTTTTCTTTCTCATCATCGTCATCTTTCATCTTTTCTTTCTCTTTCTTTTTATCTTCATTTTCATCTAAATCCTTGTTTCCTTCTTTCTTATTCTTCTTCTTCTCTTTCTCTTTTGTCTCCTTTTTCTCCTCTTTTTCCTCAAGTTCACCATTTTTATCCTTCTTCTCCTTGTCCTTAACTTTCATCTCTTTCTTTTCATCTTTTGTCTCCCCAGCTTTACCCTTCTTCTCCTTCTTCTTCTCTTTTTCCTTTTCATTTACATCCTTTTCATCTTCATGTTTCTTCTCCTTCTTGTCTTTCTCTTTCTCTTCCTTGTGCTGCTTGTCATCCTTATGTTTCGACTTCTCTTTCTTAACAGATTTAGTATTTAGTTCAAGTTCTATCTCTGCTTTCTCCTTTACCTCATCAGCCTCTTTCTCATTGCTCTTGATCTTGAGATAAATCGATTGCTTCTCCACCTCTTTTCCTCCCTGGGCAGTGGACTCAGATTTCGCCTCCATATATAAGTTTCTTGATCAAAATCTGGACTAGACGAAACACAACACCAAGAATTTATCAAGAAATACACAAAGATAGAGAAATTACATAACCAACACACAGCCACTACAAGCACAGAATAACATGCTCAAGAAATAAACTTTAACACCGTCCGGAAATGTAGATTGCCTAATCAACATTATTATTGGAGATCGTTAAAACCTAACTTAAGTTGATTCAACCGCTACGCAAGCACAGAATTTACAGAAAACAAAATCCAAATCAACAATACAATCACGCGAATGATCCTTGTTATTGTACAGATTCATCAGAAACCAATACCGTGAAATCGAAACAGTTAATAAGCTGCAAGGAAGCCTGAACCTAAAACCTACCATGTTCATGGCCGATCATTCAGATCTCTACCATATATTTTACACAAAGTATCCATTAATTCAAACATCAAAATCAATTTCTTGAAGAAAACATCAAAATCAATTTCTAGAAGAAGAAGAAGAAGAAGAAGAAGAAAGCAATTCGTACCTTGAGCTAACAAAGAAGATGATAATCCCCGCCTTGCACTTCTCGCTCGCTGATCCTTTCTTATGCTGCCCTTCATCAACTGGAACTCTTAGGCCTTAAGCTTCCACGTGGCCGCCCCAAACAGGCGCTGTTTTTGATGTCTAGGCGGGCCCCATTCACATGCAACAATAGGTACTTCGATGATCGCCGCGTAGTCCGCCACGCCTATGCTGTGGACCCACGCGGACTTTACAATGCTGAGTGAGCCGTACCGTGCGTCGCAAGCGCCGTGTACCAGACGTGTTGCAAATATTAATTCTCACCAAATACCTTTCCAACAAATGCATGAACGGGCTAGCGGTGCCTTGTTCCTAAAAAAGCAGACTTCAGATACTTTGCCAGCATGAATTATTAACTCCAGGGGTGGACATTCAAAGAATGATATCAAAATAATTATTACGTTTATATTTTTAAGCAAATATAACATTGATTATCATTATTTAGAAATTATAAATTAAAATTTAATTTTCTCGTTGATCTAATAGCTGTAAGTATACTAAATATATATTTTCTAACATTTAATAAAAAAATTATTAAGTAGATTAGTATGATATTTCAAAAAAGAATTAGTAGAGATAAAATAATTTAGATGGTATTTGGAAAATAATTTATAAATTAAATAAAGTTCTTTTTTTTTCATTTAGATGGATGGATCTAGAGTTTATTAGATAAATATAAATTGAGTAGTTTAATGGGTTATTTGGCATGTAAGAAAGGATGTGATAAAAATAAAATTTTATCATACTTCAATGTTTGTTATATCAAAATGGAATAAAAAATAAAGATATGTTTACATTTATACCTACTCTTTTAGAATTATTTAATCTCATCATTTTCACTACGGTATATTATAAAAATATTATTTTTATTCTTCATCATTCTTTCTTTTTATTCTTTATTCTTTATTTTTATTTATTTTTAATTTTTTTTATAATTATTTTATGTTACGTCAAATATTTTAGTATTTTGTTTTTGATCTTTCTATATTTTATTATATTCTTTAAAAATAATTTTATCCTATTTTAAGTATTAAATAAATCTTGAAAGGTGTTGTGGCATGATGGGTCCCAATTATTAAAGATGGCTTTACACGTGTCCTGCCACTATTCTCTCATCAACCAAAAGAAACAACTAAACAATTTATTGATCAATCTACTACCATTCAACTACATATGGATTTTAGTTCCAGAAAATCATGGAATCCATTAAATACTTTAGTCTTTCTATTGAAGGAAATGCTAAAAGTCGATCACTTTTTTCTCTCATAGTCATAGAGCATCTTCAAAATAATTATAACTTTGAGAAAATATGAGTGTTATATAAGATAAGTAGACTTTAAATCCTAAAAAAAAATTGATAAAAAAATTAAAAATTCAATGCAATAATGTATTATTAATTTGAGATTATATGATAAAAAAATGGAGGCTGACTACATGAATCTTTATTTTTTAGATGGTAGAATAGACAAAGCAACTAGGATATTATGTGAAAAGAATTTTTTTTATATCAAAAAATTTTAGAAATGTGTGCACAAAATCTAATATTATATAAAATAAGAGTAATTTATTATTACATTAAAAACTATTTTTTTTATTTTATTACTATTGTATAGCATATAAGATAGACATGTTCTTTGTATTGATTACATAACATTAATTTAATTTATGAATATTTTTTCTTCATTAGAAATGTTCTTGGTATGATGGGCCCCCCACCATGGCTTGGCGTTAGTTGTAATATACATATTTGTCATTATAACCTTTGATTCTTTGGGAATGTCTCACTATATACTAATGTAACACTCCGCCTCCCGCATCCTAAGCCCACGTCATCTTAGGAAACGTTTTACTTCAATTGGGTTGCCCAACTATACCTTTGTCCTTTTTCTTCCCAAATATTTTGGACTTTTTGAATAACTTAACTCATGTAAAATAATTCATACAAATGAACATTAAAAATATTTAGATAGAATAATTCAATATCATTAATCAAATCTAAAATTCAAATGATAAATAGCTTTTGCATTTATTATAACAAAAATAACTTCAAAACGTAAATAAAATAAGTTGAGTCAACATGTCTTACAATTTAATAAAACCTAAAGAAAACATTCTAAGCAGTTTCTATGTAATCTTGATTTTTCAATTTTCTAAAAGATTAAAAAAAGGGTGATTAAAACCCAGTGAATCATTCTAAATATTTAAGTTATCATTTCAACAAATAAGATAAACATGTCAAACAATTTTAAATATTATGTGATTTAAACAATTCATTGTTTATAGTTGTAACTTCAATGTTCCGCGTCTAGAGAGAGATCACTCCTAAAAACTCGACCATTACTAGTGAAGTAGGATCACTACTAAAGCCCAGTTTACACAAGGGTCAATCCTGAGTGAACTAGGATCACTCCGATATGTTAGTTCTAGGGTTGGAACACACACGAAAAATTTCTTTTTTGTGTCGGTACGTGGTTAAAATCTTAATTAATATTTATTTAAGTGTAAAACATGACATTCATGTACGTAAATTGAATTTAAATTAAAACATGTAATCATGGTAATATCATAGCATGGAACATAACATAATAGGTCTTGTATCATTATTCATGAGAGCCTAAGCATACAAATTTTACATGACGTATATATTGATAGATCATAAACATTCAAGGCATAACACACATGCAAGTCTTATTGAATCAAAATAATATTAAAAGTTAGAAACCACTTTCAGCTTAAATAGTTTCAATTCTTAAGCTCCTTTGTTGAATTTCCTTTTGGCACATAATTTGTACAGAACTTCATTACTACTACCCAATTGTTGTTTGGAATAATTAAAGAAAAAGAGAAATGTTAAGAGGGAGGTAGAGAGAGCAAAAAGAGACTTGTCTAATTCTTGTTGGAATGAAGAAAATGGGGAGAGGTGCAAGATTTATATAGAGTTCAAATGGGTAGAAATTGGCAAATTTGGAATGTTCTCAATACAAAAAACTTGCTAATTCTTCAATTTTGCACACAAGAATTAGTAAATGTTGAAATTAAGGTTTTCTTGAGACTTTTTGAGCACTTTTTATTATTTTTTTTTCTGATTTTTAGTTGCACTACCCCGGTAACGCACTACGCGGTAGTCTTTTTGTGCCTCTTTTTTATTTTTACAAAAATTGTCGCTCTACCACAATAGTAGAATCACTACCGCGGCAACACAACATATTACCCTCTCTTTTTTTTTTCTACTTCTCATTTTAGTTACTTATAAGTTGGAATATACATAATTTTGTATCCAAAAATTTCATAAAATTTTAAAAGTCAATTTTTTTATAAAATTATTTTATTTAATTAAAATTTCGAAGTATCGAATTTATATTTATTTATCATTTCTAAAAATATGTTTTCCTAAACAAAGTGAAAAGTAATTTCAAAACTTTTCAAATAAAAATTAATAGTCATTTAAGACGTTATTCATAATGTCATTTATGTGACGTCGTTTAAGATGTTATTTGTAAAATATATGTATGTATCTTCAATATCTATGTGACATCATTTAAGACATTATTTATCATTTCTTCACAATTATAAAAATTTTCCTTTATTTTTAGATAGTGCAACAAATAGTCATTTAAGACGTCACATAAAAAAAATTTATGTTTTAACTTGAAAAAGTAAAGAGAAAATGGACACAAAACTCAATTTCATAAAAAAAAATAAGAACAATTCATAGCTTCATTAATTTTTTTTTGTTTGGTTTCATTACAAGTGTCACATAAGATAAACATTCTTTTCGTATTAATTAATTACATAACATTTTTCAGGATTGCAATTCAATTTTTGCATTGGAGATGCTCTAAGTATCACTCTACTTCAACCATTTAATGCATACTTTAAAGATTAAAAGTGTAATTGATTCATTGTTTGGCCTTAAAAAGATTCTCATATGCAACTATATTTATCAATCAACTTCTTCATTAATGCGGTACTCTATTTATTCATAGTTTTAAATCAATTTGAGACACTTAACTGCGAAAATATCTTTTCTTATAATGGAGGGTAATAAAGGACATGCACAATAAATATCATATACTAAAATAAAATTTTAATCTAATATTTAAAATAATAAATCATTTCATTTAAGACGGAAAATAATTCAGTTTCTAATTGAAACAATTCAGTTTTATAATTGAAAGTTAGTTTAAAAAATTATATGATTAAATGTATTTTTTTTAAAAATAAAATTAAAATATTTAAAATTAGTAAATAACCCACGCAGAACAAAATTTTAAATAGACGAATAAAAGGTGCTATTGGAATTATACTTAAATTAACTTTACCGTAAAAAGTTTGAGGTATTTCTATTATAAATAACATAGATATTGAGGAGACATACAATACATTTACCTTTAAGATGATCTAGGACTTTGCATTAATTGGAAGTATACCAACTGAGTTTGTCACCCAGACTCTCCATTAGTTTCTTCTCACTCCCATGCTCTTAACCCCTAATTTAGAATCCATGGATATCAAAACTTGTTTGTGCAAAGAGTACTAGTTTTACATATACATTCAAAGTTGTATAATATTTATGTATCATTAGATTATTTCATAAATTGATATGTTATTTACGTGATATTTGATAATTCTATTTTTAAACTATAAAAAAATTAGAGGCAGTAAAAAAAAATTATTTTAAGATTTTACAACTTCTTAGAAAAAAATATTTAAAAATAGCTTGGATCAAACACCACCTTAGTATATGTCAATTGGTAGGTTATATATATATATATTTATATAAGGTGATGAGACCCTCTCTTCCTCCCTTTGTCTTAAAAGAATGACAAACAATTTAGATGCCGTATTTAACATTTTTCTTTCAAAAAAAAGGGTGGAGGAGATAAGAAGAAGGATGTAGTGGGTGATGTTGATATCACTATGGCAATGACAAAAACTGTCCACTTTCGTTTTATCTAATGGATTGCCCAGTCCAATAACCCTCAAAAAGTATATATAAACAAATGTGTACAAAGTGGCTATCCAGGGCAATGATGATCTTTTTTTCTGCATTTAAGGTTGAGAACATATTAATTATTAATTAAATCAGGGCCACCTGTATATATATATATAACTGTTGTCGACCTTATA
Source organism: Tinospora cordifolia (assembly GCA_030144865.1). Lineage (NCBI taxonomy): Eukaryota > Viridiplantae > Streptophyta > Magnoliopsida > Ranunculales > Menispermaceae > Tinospora > Tinospora cordifolia. Next base: position 1,808 of record JAJIYU010002195.1, on the reverse strand, counting down.
TTATGTGTGATTAAATTTATATATGATGTTAATTTTGAAATATAATAGATTTTAATTTAATTATTAATTATTAATTATTAATAATTATTGCAGCTATATATATATGACATAACTATAATATAAATAGAAAAACCTTAATATATATATATATAATTTATTTATTAAATAATTGTGGATATTATAATTATAGTTCTTACCCAAATGAAAACTCATTTTAAAATGATTCATTTAATGACTTTTAACTTAAATGTCAAAAATTTGTTACTCTATACTTAACCAGGGTAAAATTATGCAATATAAGCACATTCAACTTCCAAAAAACCAAAAGATTCCGCTAAATCTAGCCGGCCGCATCGTGGGAGGCAATTTGCGTTATACGTGTCGCTTTCAGATCACGACACAGCGACAGCTTGAGCATAGGTGGACTGTGGGCCCACGCTCCCCCAAGCATGTGACATGTAGTTTCAACAGTGGGTCCCGCACGACCAACCGGGTATCTCGAATGATTATAATGACTTTGAGATATATATGTGTATAAATATATAGTTTTGAAATTTGACTTTCGATCTTGATTTGCGCTGCCATTTTAAGTTGCTTCCAGCTGCATGTAATCGAGTACTTGTTCAACAAATAGAAGCTAGTGATTGGTACGGTCATGTCCACCTCATTCTGGTTGCCCTGGCCGGGAATGGGCCAGGTGGTTTTTGACCAAACTACCCTTAAATTTTCTATCAGAAGGTGCCATTAAAAAAGGAGCGGGCAGCTAATTTTTTATATTACTATTTTGTTTCGGGTTATAACAAAAATAAAAAAACAAAATAAATTTTTTAATTAGTATAAAGGATAATAGTGGAATAAAATCAATTTAGACTACACTGCAAAACGTAACAAAATATTTTTATTATATAGTCTAAATTCTTAATTAATTAAATACTTTTTTATTCGAGGAATAATAATTCATATCAAATAATTCAAAACTTAGAGCTACCATTGTATGTACTGGATGATAAATAATAATAATAATAATAATAATAATAATAGTAATCATGTATTAAGTTAAGAGAATGAATAATAATAATAATCATCTATTATTTTTTTTAAACATAATAATTCTTTTTGGTCCTTGAGAATTCACTATAAAGGATTTTCCTAAAATTTTAAGGAATGGATGATTGCCACTTCCATCATCTAGGGTCCATTTTTGTCTTAAAGGACATTTTTAATAGTTAAATTATATAATAATTTGAAATATTTATTACATCATCAACTCATTAAACTCTAATCTGTTAAACTATTTATCTTAATGATTCGTAAATTATTAAATTATATTATACGAGACTTACAATTATTTAAACTATTTATAATATATAATTTATAAAATATAGTTTTTGTATAATACACATAATTTAAATTATTCACACACACTTAAATAAAAAATTATATGTAATTATTTAACTGTTTAAAAATTCAAATTTTTTTACTTTAAAAAACTTGTTATTCAAAGTAATTTGTTAATTCAGTTTTATCACTTTTTATTTTTTTACAGAAATATTATTTAATTTTTTAAAAAATATTATTTTAAAATTATAAAAAATTTTATGTGTCATTACAGCCATTGTGCCACCGCGACATGTTGTATAAAAATTTAAAAAGCTCATCTTTCAAAAATAAAAACTATGAAAAATCAAACATGTTGAGTGTTTGGCATTCACTAAATGCCCAACGCATTTGAGCGGCCTCGTCATTGCTCAATGAGAAATTTACATGAGCCATCAGAGATGCTCTTAGTTTATAATGACAAAAAAAAA